>JABYPW010001127.1:0-17561 GCA_016880775.1 Phymatotrichopsis omnivora
AAAAAAAAAAAAAAAAAAAAAAAAAAAAAAAAAAAAAACCTGAAAATCGATTCCGTCTGGCAAGGGTCGAGACCAAATCCGATTATTTGTTTACCGAAATAAATAATGTGATTCGGTTTTGACCCTTGCCTGACGGGATCGATTTCCAAAATCTTTTTACCGGACACGAGTACATGTTTTTTCTTGCCGGGGATCCTGGGAGGCGCATCCGTGATGCGAGATTGCAAATGGGCCCTCTGCGGGCCCAGCACACCGCCTAGCACGTTTAAGAAGTCTTAGCATGGTCTATGCCGTGGCACCCGAGGTAAGCGTCGCCGCACTCCCCAAAAACAGTACTCCACAATTAAGTCATGATTAGGCTATGGATAAAGTATGTATGTTGCCGTTCCAAACTGATTAATTATGATAGGACTATCGTGGCTACAACCTTTGGAGAATATGTGCTAACGTAACGGGAAGAACGACATATTTTAACAGGTGTCAGGGATGCAGTGCTCTGCATTCCCGGCCCGGTGTCTTGCTTCTTAAATACTCTATATAGGGACCTTCTGATATAAGAGCAAAAATTCATACCCCTGTTTTGTGACCAATCGTCTCCACTTATTTTCACTTTCTAGCCAAAATGCGGAAAGGAGAGAACTTATTATATCTCAAAATATAGCATGCAGGTTGCCCTTTTATTTTTATTTTTTTTTTATTTTTTTTTTTATTTTTTTATTTTTTTAGAATGTTGGGCAGGTTTTTTCGGTTTCAACCGAGATGCTTGCAGATGAAGGTCCTGCGCACATATGTAAGTATTTTTCCATGCATATCTTTTTCCATTACCAGTTCCCCGCTTCGGTGGGAGGACTCATGGAAAAATATAAACCAGAGCGCTTGCTCGTATATATACGCCGCCCATCCCTTTCAATGGGAATCTTTGTTGGTTGAGCGTCCTCTTATTTCCGGCTTGCCTTTGATAAAGTGATCCTTTTTTACTTATTTCTTTCGCTCTCTTATTGTTTTTATTTTGCCTTTCGACTTGAGCTTAGAATCGACGGTTGAAAGTGCACGAGGGGAAACGGCCGTACTAAATATGGCATGGACTAAAACGAGGATATACAACTGGTACATTTCAATGGTAGCTGCGTCTTGTATGACGCTCTACGGATATGATGCCAGTGTCTATAATGCAGTCCAAGGCTCTAGCAATTGGAAAAAATACGTTAACTATCCGGTAAATCAACCTAATGGCGGCAAACGCGAAGACTATAGAGTGGAAATCTGATTATTCTTCTTTTTTTTTTAAAAAAAAAAATGACATTAGGACTCGAATTTAATAGGTGCCGTGAATACTGCCTACACTGTCGGAGGTATCGTAGCTGGGTTTTTCCTTTCCGCCCCGCTGGTACGATTCCATCATTTCGTACAACAGATACCGCCAGTCGTACGTGATGCTAATGAAAATCATAGGCCAATAAATTCGGCCGTCGAGCAGCAATGGCCGTCGGTTGTTTCCTCGTAGTCATTAGCACATTCGTCCAATGTTTTGCACCCTCCGGCAACATTGCCGGATTCTTGGCTGGTCGTTGTCTCATTGGTGTCGGACAAGGTATGGCGTTGCCCGCTGGCCCAGTTTATATTGGCGAATTAGCGCCGCATGATATTCGTGGGAAGATTTTGTCGTTTTGGCAAATGTTTTATTCAGTTGGGTCTTTGTAAGTTTTTGTACATCTCTTCGTTTGGGTCGACTGGCGAAGGATAGCCTACTAACACCGGTGGAATTTGCAGCATTGCTTACTGGGTTTGTTTTTCCCCTCCCTCCCGTTGCATGTAACTAAGGCCAAGCGCGGAAGAGAGCTAACCTTGGCCCTGCGTACCACAGATCAACTATGCATGTACAAAGCACGTGGACGCTCTGGGGGACTGGGACTGGAAAATGGTCGTGATTTTCCAGCTTCTCATGCCCGTATTCATCTTGTGTACGATCTTCTTCTGCCCCGAAACTCCCAGATGGTAATTTCCTACCCACCTACAGCGCCTAAAGTTTTTTTCTTTCCTTTTTCTTCTTTTTTTTTTTTTGACTTCGCCTTGGCATAGAACTTACCTACTCTGTTTTATGTAGGTTTGTTCAGCATGGAAGGATCGACGATGCCAGAAATGCTCTTCGCCAAGTCCGAGATTCGGAGGAGGAGATTGAGCGAGAACTTATTGAAATCCGAGAAGCTATCGAATATGAAAAGGAGCTTAGCGGTAGTAGTCTAGCTCCTCTTTGGAAAGATAAGTCAGTTAGATGGCGATTCTGTGAGTTTCCCCTCCGTTTTGGAGATACCTACTGCTACACCTATCGGTGACTGAGCCTGCATAACTAACAAATCTAAGTCTTGGCTCTGGTTATCAACGCCGGACAGCAGCTTACCGGCCAAGGATCCTTGAATACGTACTCTACTTTGGTATACGAGAAGGTTTTCAAGTCCAATTCCACGATCCAGCTTATCAATGCTCTCAACGCTACCATGGGAATTATCTTCACCTTGAACGCAACTTGGACAGTCGACAGGTTCGGAAGGAAATTTCTGCTTATCGTCGGTGGGGTCGGCATGGGGTTTTGTATGTTGATTGCGGCTGCCGTTGAGACCGAAACCCCAACTCTGGAAGGAGGTGCAAAATCTCAGCCTGTCGCCATATCGATTGTGTTCTTGCTGTTTTTGTTTATCTTTTTTTGTAAAGACCACCCATCCCCCCAAGTCATCTCAATTTACGTAGCAATGGAACAAGTACAACTAATCGCGGACACAGACAAGCCGAGTTGGGGAGCTACGGTGTGGATTTGGACTTCGGAGGTTTTCTCGATGAATGTTCGAGCACAAGCCGTTGCTATGGCAAGTCAAACTCAGAATGTTGCCAATGCCATTTTGCAGCAAGTTTTCCCGACTTTCCTGAGTCATAAAGGATTGTAAGTCACCCCCGAGCTTTTTCCCGTGTTGTCGGGTAGATCGAGATTTCACTAACACCCTACGTATATGATATAGTTATGCATTTTACATGTTCTTCGCGATCAATATATTGCTCGCTTTATTCGTATGGATCTGGGTACCAGAGACCAAAGGTGTGTCGTTGGAGGTGGTTGATACACTCTTCGGTGGAGTCAACCACGTCGAGAAGGGCGCGGGGATGGTGGACCTTTCGTACGGCGATGCTGAGCTGGAAAGGAGAAATAACTCAGCTCCAGATGAGAGATCTAAGGACAGGAGCTCCGCGATTCAGATCGAGTCGTCGAGAGAGGTAAGATAGCTTGTGTCAAGGCATCATGCATATACAAAAATGTACACCTCTCGTCCGTGGGCGCGGTGCGTGAGGTGTGGTCACCGATATCTTGTAATTGTGTGGATGATGAACGTTACGATATTTCACTCTAATTGATTTCACTCTAATTGAAAGTATTATAGCTTGTCTTCTTTTGCTCTTGCTCTTTGTCGTTAATCCCAGGCGAACCCCCGTTAAACATGGCGGGCAGTCGCAGTTTATCATTCAGGCGACTCGAGTCACATTTGTCGTTATTGCATTCACATTTACTCGAGTACAGAATATTCCAAATCGCCAATAGCCCAGTCATGGCCAGAGCACTCTCGATGTCGTGGGAGGTTTATTTACATAGTACTGTACTTAAACCCGGTCAGCACCCCCGGCCTTCATTCCCGCTTTGTTAGCTTCCCTTCCTGTTCAGTGTGCACTCGTTCAAGCAGTCGTAAACTTGTAAAAACAAATCATCTAGCTCCTACGATTTTCAACGTCAATCGCATATGCGGCACCCCATTCCACTCTTCCGCTGGCCCATTTTCTTCAGTACACACCTTCCCAGTTCAATCCTCCCAACTATATTGAGGAATTCATAAATTGTGGCACCCGGTCGCTGCCACATTGTACGCACACCTTTCTCTAGGTCTGCCTAGTCCGAATCTTAACAGACAGGGCAAACACGTGGGCGCTTGCTGTACATGTTCTGCCGAGAATCCATGGACACCGCCAGAGGATGCAAGGAGTATGGAAACGAAGTCCCGAGACATTACCGCCACAAGACGGAATGACGCAGAGATCTCCGAGTTTACGGATGTTGCGTCGAGTTTGGAGCCGAGCGATGCCGACGGCGTGGAAAATCGAGGGTATGGAGAACGTGAAGATGGCATCACCCGAGAGGTGGGTGGCACCGTGTTCTGAGGAAGAGTGGATGGTGATAGCTGCACATCAGGATAATCTACCTCCACGGGAGGCTAGAGGAGATTGAAGGCGGTTGTTGACGGCCTACAACTGCTTCGTGAACCGTCGGATTAGCCGGGAAGCTGAGACCTCATAGAGTGCAAGTCTATCCCAGAGCCTCGTGAAATGCAAAGGGTGGCAGGCAGTTTGTCCCACGGATCAATCCAAGTCTGGTTTCGGCATTAACTTGAGCAGAAAACGAAGCGATCGTTTGATCCATCGGATGCCAGTCAGGATCCAGTTCAACAACTCGAGTTGATGGCTCACGGAAGCGCTGGAACGAAGTGCCGGTAGTGTGGCAACAATTTGTTTCTTGGAGTTTCAATCCTGGACATTCTATTGTTAACGTACAGCGTCTTCGTTCGTCGGTGCTAACTATATGCACATTTACTTGGGCTGACGACACATGTAAAACACTTCACCATTTGCAGGAATTACGTCGGGGAATACTCGGAGTTGTAATTTTCTCTCGATGAGGTGGATTGGTTGAGGTCGATGGGTTGAGGTCGGTGGGCTGAGGTGGAGGGTTGGGGTCGACGGATTGAGGTCATACCACCGAAAACGAGGATAATGGATCTTTGCCAACAGGACCTTTCCATGTATACCTCCGCTTTCTCCCCATATCACGTATGACAAATGCGATCGATTGCAATGACAGTAACAACCATTTCCCACCAAGATTCTGCATAAGCTAAACTTCCGATTGCGAGTTGTTTGGGTTCGAACTTTATGTATTCGGAGGGTTTCCAGATATAGCCATGCAGCTCGTGTTACCATACTTGCGGAGGTCAAAAAAAATTGAAGCGGAAAGCTACCGCTTTTGGGGGTTTTTAGGTATGCCTTACTATTAACAAATTCAATTTTTTTTTTAACCTCTACCAATACGCGTTTGAAGAGTTTTTCTTCCTTTGATTTAGCATTGAGGAAATCTATAGGAAACCATACGTTTCTCGACTCTTATATCTCAGCATACGAGTGACATAGCATGCGCCGAGCATATCGACCTGCTTTAGAGTGATGATGCCTCATGATCGAACCTGCTCACGTCCCAATCGACTTCTGGAATAATTAACTTAAACAAAGCTTCAGTCTTCATAAAGTTATACCGTAGATATCATTTTCTATTTTCCGTTCCAGGGCATCGCGGAATTCTCCTGGATATTGAGTAAACATCCCCTAATAACGTATAGTGTACCATGTCAATCAATAATTTACATACGCGTCACGCATCTCCGTGAACTGAACTCCCTGTGACATTTTTTACCCGTTACACATCCCTTGCGAACTCATATATTTGCAACGCGACAAAAGGAGCGAACTATTGTGAGAGAGGGGGAAGATTTTAAATGCAGGACCTGGTCCTTGGAAGTGAAAGTTCGCCCCCAATACACCATACCCTCAAGCCCAAGTTACGTTTCTCCTAGGGTTGTAAGGTGAAATCATGTTTGTACATGTACATATAGAGTACATTGATATTAAGACTTCCACAACAACCTACACATCACTTTTCTTGATTGCTAGACGTGATTATCACTGCAAGTTGTATAAAACAGCTTCAAATCATGCTTCCAAAGAAACGAACTCCATGTAAAGAAATATCGAATGAAGCTGGCGTCAAAAACCCTTGAGTGAAAAGTCAAATAGGGTAAAGATTGTGACAGTTATTGAAGGTGAAGTTTTGCTACATCTAGCATTGTGTTGAAGGATGAGCAGGGAGTAGCTACAGTTATTACTGGAGACATGGGATGAGAGTTATCTTGATTTTTTTTTTGATTTTTTTTCTTTTTTTTGTTTATGCATCTTATGTGTATTAACAAGTATACTACTATTATTATTATTATCATTATTATTTTCACTTTTTATTTTATTTTTTTAAATCTTGCTTTAAAGGAAGCTAAGGGAGCAAAATGAAATATTGACTTTTAGGGGGTAGGAGATAAGCTCTCATGAAGGATAGGCTCTGATAAAGTGCAAGGAGAGGAAGGTTATAGGTTGGTCATAAATTGTAGTTTCTAATACTCTGCTATGGTATTCCCAAGTTTTTGGTGCTCTAGGATCTAACCAGTTAATTATCATAATAGGATTCATACAAAGAGGAATATTCTCATCTTGAATAAATTCTGCACTACTAGTATACACCTTCATATTATAGAGAATAGCTTGATGGGAATAATATATGAGTAATACCCTCAGTGACTATTCATCCTCTAGAGATTCTATACTAGAGAAGATATTCTTGCTATTAACTAGTAGAGTATCTTTTTCAAAACAAATTACTTAGTAGCTTTCTTGTAGAAAAAAAAAAAAAAAAGTGTAACTTAGTTATACCATCATAGGAGAAATTAATTTAAATTAAAATAAAAGGGTAAAATGATAAATATTATAGTTAATTAGGGTTATATATCTATTAAAGAGGGTATATATATCTTTACTAAGGAGGAAATTTTGGATACAATAGATTTTGAATGCTTAATATTAGGGTATAAATTAATGATTCTTTTAGCCTACCTTCTAGAATACTACTATACTTTATTAATTGGTATCATACTTGATTAATTTTTAGTAGGGGCACTTGTAAGATCAAGATATATAAGTAGAAATACATGAACTACATCATAGATTATATAGTTACTAATGAAAACTAGTAAATAGGAAACTACTTATATAAATATTTTATTTATTATAAATATGATTTTTAAAGTTTATTACATCAATACAAGAGAGTAGGTTGGTCAAGAATTCATAAAAGAGAATTACTTATACCAAGGTTGAGATTGTAACAATCATTATACTAATATACCTTCACCCTTATAATCCTGATGTTTATTACTATAGGGAGGAAACTGAAGTGATATATAAGTAGTTAATAGATAGGCAGTTATTGTTAGAATATTATCATACTAGCAGAGAGGATAAAATAGTAAATAGGAAAGATAAATTTATTTTTCAGCATATTAACATTAGACTTATAATTACTAATAGGACTAAGACAAGCAAAGAATAGTACTAAGACCCTATCCTTTTACCCTAAGGAGGGGAACCTTATAATACCCAGAAAAAGGAGATAGGGAAGAAGCAAGTATACTAAGTATATTACAAAAGGGAAAAGTAGCTTATACTATAAACAGTATACCAAACATTGACTAAAGTTATCCTATAAAATAGAAGAAGAAAGAAAAAGGGGACAAGGGGATCCAAGACTCTATTTCCTGCTCATGTTTAGCTTAGTCTATAGGCTTATCATCTTTGGTCATGGTAGTGATATAAGTATGGCAATGTAGGTCATTAGCAGTGTATACACCTTTGTAGTTAATGCACTTAAGTGTGGTGTACTCATATTACTAGTCTTTGATCTTGCAGTTATGATTGCTATAAGTATATTTAGTAAGGAGATGTTTTCTAGTATAGTACTGGCAGATAGGTTATCAAGTGCAGTATAGTTAGTGCTGGCTATATTAGTTGCAACAGGTATACTGGGTAGTGTTGCTAAATATAATATACTATATTTAGTGTTATAGTTCTTATTGAGGATTGTGAGACACTTTGAGATACTGAAGTGATTGTTGTTAATAATGATAGTGATAATAATGAAAGAAGCTTTCTTACCAGCAACCTTCTCCTTAGAAGTAAGCCAGGATAGGGTTTATATAAGTAGGAATCCATGATTGAATACCTTAATCTCCTCTTAGATCTTGGACATGTATTCAAAATCAGAGACTCCAGTAGCTTACATTAGTATGTTGTAACAAATTTTGGCATGTTGTATACTATATACTTCTTATATAAGAAGTTATAGTAAAGGCTGGTGGTGTTTAGCCATATGAAGGTTACCCTGATAGTACTTAGTGAGTATCACTCCTATGTATATGACTATAGCTTTGCTCTTAATTGAGTGTACCTGACCTGTCCATATAATAATGACTAAGGGAGTATAATATCAGGATAGTTGTGTTAGGAAAGAACTTCCTGACAGCCTCCTTGACAGTTACCTTATAGGTAAGTACTTGCTAGGTAGTTATGTTTTCTATCATAGTAAGGAAGATATTACATAGGCTAGCATTCCTAATAGATAAGATTTAGTAGGCTAATAGGGCTTTCTTAGAGATAAGAGCCTTATTGACCTTATCTTAAACTACAACTAGGTTAAAGTCAGGGATTTCTCACTTAGGGTTGATAATTATCTTATGCTCTCATTTGCCTAGCTAGTTTGGGGTAGGAGTAGAGGAGGTAGCAGTGTTTAGTGGTAAAGCTAGGGCTTTACCTTTTTAGTTCTTCTTAATAACCTTAGACTGGGAGTAATCATAATGGTTAACTAGGACCTATGTGACTATGGTATTATATAGTATAAGTAGTGCTCTACTAGTTGTTGTAATTGAATGTATAGTCTATAAAGAGGTAAGCTTCTTCACAGCTTTTGCTATTTTCTATGTCTCTAACTGTATCTTTTTGATAGATTTAGTAAGAGCTATATTAGGAATGGTAGGGGCTATAGTTGTAGTATAGTAGAGCTAGCAGTTAGCCTCAAGTTAGTTAAAACATTATTCAATTAACTATTGACTAGCCTAGAGAGTAGAAACATAGTGTTAAATCTTCTCAATAGACTAAAGGAGGGTAGGGATAGTGGTATTATAGAACTTGAGCTAAGACAATATAAGAATCACTTCAACTGGTTGTTTATAAATTAGGGGAAGCATGAGCTCTCTATTAGCCCTTGTCTTAACTGCTTAGAAAAGGGGGTCTCTGAGGAAATAAGTTAAAGTTTTGAGAGAGGGGGAAACTTGCTCTATAAGAGTAGGAGGATAAGGAGGGGGTTAGGCTAAATATAACCTTTATGATATGTCATGATAATTATTAAGGTATTGAGGTTTTCTAAATTTAGTAACTATGTATATTGTAATAGAGAGCATTATCTTCACTTTACTTAACTTTACTAAGCTTCCCTATTATAACATACTTAGTTACTAAATTTAGATAACCTTAATACTATAATAACTATCATAATATATTATACTAGTCATCTTTAGCCTAACCCCCCTCTTCTTACCCCCTACCCTTATGGAGGATAATTTTTATACCCTTATAGAGTATCTAAGCTTCCCTAAGCAACTTTGATACTAAAAGAACTAGGGTGTCGCACTCAACTAAGAGCATATGACATAGGTTCAGTAGCTCCCATTTTACTTGCTTCCCCCACCTTTTTAGGTCTAAGTGTAATATCCTGAGCATACCCATTATACCCTTATAGATTATCTGAGCTTCCCTAAGCAACTTTGATGCTAAAAGAACTGGGGCATCACACTCAATTAAGAGTATATGACATAGGTTCAGTAGCTCCCATTTTTATTGCTTCCCCCACCTTTTTAGGTCCCAGTGTGATATCCTGAGCATACCCAAAGGTACACAGGTAGACATGGCAATAGGCTGAGGAGTCTGTAGACTAGCTTAAGCTGACCTTAGGTTAAACCGTTGATTACCTTCCTCAGAACTACCAGGGTACTTACACCTTAAAAGGTTTGCTGCCTTTGCTAGCCTTCATTGATACCCAAGTAGACCCCTTAGAGATAAGTCCTAGTTGCCTCCACCACCGTCACACTTATTAGTACCTATTACTACTTAGCGCTTTGATCTAGGGTGATGGGAAAGAGACACCAGTAATGTGTTAACTGGGCCCTCACTTCCTCACCCAAGTATACCCTTATAGAGTAAGCTACCTCTTCTATAAAAATCCTCTCTTATTTCCTTAGAGACTACTTTTTCAATGCAGTCAAAAGTGTGTTTGCTAGAGGTCCTATAATAATTAGCCCTAATAAAATAGTACTTGATATAGTCCTTGTTTCAGCTTAACTAGAGTTCTATAATACTACTCTTCATACCTTCTTATATTCTATCAAAAGAATTTAGTGCTCTGTCTCAACCATCCAAACTAGTGAAAAGTTACTTTAATAACTGTTCAATGAACTTAAGGCTAATACCTACTTCTACTATAGTATAACTGTAGCCCCTACTCCTCCTGATCTAGCTCTCACTAAATCCATCAAAAATATATAGTTAGAGACTTCAAAACCACTTAATGTTTAAAGAAGCTCACCTCTTCCTAGATCCTACTAGGAGCCCTAATAAATAATATACCACTAGCCTATCCTAATACCATATTTATCTAGGCTATAGTTAATCCCTAATCACTCATAAGCTAAAGGTTATTAAGGGGAACAGAAAAGTTAAAGTCTTAGCTATACTACAAAGTAATTCTACCCCCTCAACTCCTACCCCTAGCTATATATCTAAGCAAGAGTATAAGATAATTGTTAATATAGAGAGAAATCCCTGACTTTAACCCTATTGTAGTGTAAGCTGAAGTTAATAATGCTTTTATCTATAAAATAGCCCCTTCTGTCTACTAAATCTAATCTATCTAAAAAGCTAGCCCCAATAATATTTTCCTTACTATCATGGAAAATATAACCACCTAACAAGGTTTTACCTATAAATCTACTATTTAGGAAGCTGTTAGGAAGTTCTTCCCTACCACTACTAGCCTATAGTATAACTTCCTACATAAGAAGTATATCATATATAATATGCCTACGTAAGCCCCTAGTATCTCTAATTCTACACATATGTTTAAGATTACCAAGGAAATCAAAAAATTCAACCATAGAGTCCTAGCTACCCTAACCCCCTACTAGCTCATTTCTAAGGAGAAGTTTACTAGTAAGAATGCTTCCTCTAATATTATTACTAGGCTATATGAAGGGTTACCCTGATGGTACTTAGTGAGATCGCTCCTATGTATATGGCTATATCTTTGCAATTAAGTTTATGTATGTGCCCTACCTATATAATAGTGAACTAAGGGAGAAGCATATCCTCTATTATTGTTACTATCATTATTAGCAATAACTACTACTATATCTTAATTTATCTTATAATCCTAAACAATAACTAAAAGTCCAAATAGTATATAAATTTTAGTAAGATTACATAGTATACCTATTACAATTAAGCTGTATGAAGGTTACCCTGACAGCACTTAGCGAATTAAGGTATATACCTGATGCTCCTATATATATAATAATGTCTTTATTCTTAATTGAATGTACATGCCCTGTCTATACAATAGTGACCAAAGGAACAAGAAGTGTCCTATTACAACCAATTTAGATACTAATAGCTATAGTATATTTCCTAGCCTACCTACTAGTTCTAGGTTACTAAATATCTTCTTACTGAATACTCTTATACTAGCCCTAACTACAAGGTTAAAGGCTAACAATATAAGCATACCATCCTTAAACATATTAACTACAAAGGTGTTAATAACCTATACTACCTAACTTATATTATTATAATAACCAAAGATAATAAGCCAGTTGACTAGACTAGATTCAAGGAGGAAATAGAATCTTAAACCCCTTCCTCCTCTCCTTATCCCTTTGCTTCTATTTCTAGGAGGACTTCAAATATATAGTGTATCTTGATTTATATGAGAGGTAAGACAAATAGCTTTTACTTTTATAGTGTACTTAGTACTTCTACTTTTCCCGATTTCCTTTCTTAGATGTTGTAATAGTCACCTTCCTAGGGTGAAAGATTAGGGTTTCTTGTACTCTTCCTTGATTTTCCTTAGTTTCTCTTGGGCTTATTCCCTCCCCTTATATATGATAGGTGTCTTTTTATTTTTCTGCTATTTCTTTTCCACCTTTCTTCTCTTCACTCTTTTGCCTACTGCTTTTTCTTCTCTTTACTCTTTCTTCCTACTCTAGGGATTACTTAAGGGATGTTGGAGTTATTATAGGTTTTGTCACACTATAGGTAAAGAGACTATATATGGATAGTGTACCTAGAAACAAAATATACCTAACTTAAACAAAAAAAAAAAAAAAAATACTTAACTTTGTAAATGTTACTACTTCTTACTAACTTTTATAAACTTATTAGTTCCTCTAGTCTACCATATTTTCACATAATAGAATAAAGGTAATTTGGAGGTTTATACCCTAGAGAATTATAGCTTACAAGCTACAGGCTTCCTTAGGAACATAATTTGTAAAAAATTACTTAAGGCTAATTCTCTATTAATTTAGTATTTAGGAATAATTATATGCCTAAATACTACCAGTAATTCCTACAATCACATCCACAACAAAGCTAGAAAAAGTCTACAAAGACTACTAAGGTACTGTATACAAGATAAAATATCTCTGCTATCGAATTTATTATATTGAGATCTGATTTCAAAAGATAATAATACATCTACTATACTAAAAAGACTTGAATCAAAACAATAATATTACAGATTTGGAAAGTGACTGGCAAATAATTACTGTGAAACATAGTGCCATATCATTTATGGAAATGATATTTATATTTTTGGCCATTGTAGATTTGGTTCTAATCTGCATACAAAAAAAGGAAGGTATTGGAAAACTTGAAGTCTAGCTCAGGTAACTACCTAACTTGAAGTATCATTATAAAATATAAATATAACTATATAAGTCAGGGTTTTAATTTTGAATCTAAGATGTAGATATTATAATATATAGATACTCTATATTCTAACAGTTTTCAATACTAAAAATATAAAGAGTAACATGAAAGTCATAGCTCACACTATAATTTAGATACTAAAAGGTTTTTTAAAAAAAAAAAAAAAAAAAAAAAAAAAAATTCCGTCAAAGCTTCGCGTAGTAAGCGAAGTCCACCGCAACCCATGCAATCTCAACCGAATCCTAGAATTGTTGCTTGAAAACAGCTTTGATCTTGAGCCTGGGAGGCATTCGAAGAATAATTACTGCGGAGTATACGTACTAACGGACATAAATATTCTTGAGCTCGAGGATGTATCACGAGTAAATAGGTCCCCCCCCTTTTCCCCCCCTTCCCCTTTTCCCTTTTTTTTTCCTTCTTTCTTCTCCTATTAAGACAACATAGGTATTCGTGAAACTCCCGTGTATGAAGAGCCGCTGTTTGTTAATCGGAATTTGTCGAGTGACGACTCATGCATGAGCTTCATACATATGTATACCCTGACCGAGGACAAAACGCAAAAGGTACCAGAGATTACGACAACGAGAAACTAACTTAGTGTTAGTTGAGGATTAGAAAGGTCTCCAAGGGAGCAAGTCCCGTGGTACCTGCGCTAGATATTTTCGTTTCCATGAGTCATAAACACAAAACGTAAAAGTGCAGAAAGCACAAGCATTAGAAATACTGACATCCGCAACCAACGCTCAACCACCACAGAGGCGGCCAATCCTCTTGGGGATGGTCGGAGAATGCGAGCGATGCTTTGCAAAATATATAGCGGGGGCCGGGCCAGATTTTTCCCTTCAAAGTACAATGCATAATATAAATTTTGGTCGAGATGAAACGTGGCCGGATTGCCCAGAGTTTCCCGGAGCCATCCCATCTGCGTACAAGCCAAAACCACTTACTACGGGTAGATCTAGATATGTATGAATATTTTACTTTGATCCGACCGATACTCCCTACATTGGCGAAATCTGCGCGTGGCCAGCGCCCTCGATTTTGTGCTATGACTGGAAAACAGCCGTGTTTTCGTATATCCCGGGGTACGTTTTCTGAATTTTTTGCTCACTCTAAACTAAGCAATGCGCCGATACTCAGAGAATATATTCCAGTCATAATCAGATGGTCATGTGGGGTGGAGGTCGTTGAGTAGTTTTTGAAGTATATTTAACGTTTCCTATGCACGGAGTTTGGTGACTGTGTTTCTCACCGTCTAATTGAAGTTTTTTGACCTTGCTTTTATATTTGTGGGAAGCTTGTTATCCGGCGAACGTGTATTAATACGTCCGCTCACGTCCGCTCTTTCCAGACTTTGTTTCCATTTCTCATTTTTCCGGCTTACAGGGCTTGGCGTGACCTACCGATATTGCGTTAATTGTAAACCGCACACTTGTTAAGAAATAACTAACTCTTATCCCATAATCTCCTTTTTTACTTTGGAAACATGTCTTTCCAGTAAGTGTATCGACTAAAAATCTATCTTCTCTACCTAACGTCCGCGCCAGGGCCTCCACAAACCCCGCACAATCTTTGCAGCCGATACCCACGGCCAAACCGCAGCCACCCCCGTTTCTCTCACAACACCTCTGCTGCTCAATCTGCCTCGATATCTTCGTCCATCCCCTATCATTCCCTTGCTTACACACCTTCTGCCGACAATGCCTAGTCGACACCTTCCTTGCCATGGACGACTCGCACGACTGTGCCTGTCCCCTTTGCCGAAGATCCGCCACATGCGCAATGAGAAACGCGTGGATGGCGTCCATGGTGGACCAATACCGCAAGGAGTACGGCACCGAAATCCCCCAAAGCCGACGCGGGGAGAAAGAATCCGGCGACCTCACCTTCTCCGATCTATTCCGGCGTCGCTTTCCGTGGCCGAGTCCAAGATTAGGGCGGGAGCATATACATATACAGGCACATTTGCATGGTTTTCCGGTTCCTGAGGAAGCAGTAGCCCAGCGTTCAGATCTCGGAGCCACCGTGGATGGCGGGTCAGTTCAAATCGCCAATGTGAGTACCGCGGAATTTCTTGGGGGATTTCGGCGCCACGTTGAGGTATACGGAGCGAGTATTGATGAGGCTATTGGTGAGCATGAAGAGTTTGCGATGGCTTGGGGAGAAGACTCGGAAGGTCCGAATCGTAGGGATATGCCAATTGTTTGCTTCATTCATGAACGGAATTGGTAAGAGATGGAGAATCGATTTGGCGTCATTTGAGATTGATATATTTGTAGTGGGCGGCGGATTTATTTTTTTTGTATGCTTTGGAGGGAGGAATTTTACATGGGCAGATAGGCAAGAGTGTTTTTGGTATATTGGAGTTTTGTAATTGTACATACACACTGAAAGAGTTTGTAAATTGAATATTTCAGGGTGAAATGCGGGGAATGCGGTTCAAGAGGAGGAAGCTGCACTGTTCCGCTTCATGAATGGTCACTCGGATGTCAACCGCACCACGATTTAGTGAATGTGGGTGGTTCATATTTTGCTGTCAGCTATAAATTTCAAGACTTATTTTTCTTTTTCTTTTTTTATTTTAGCCTTCCATGGGTTTGCAAAATTGCAGTCATCAGAATCTAATCGAGCACAGATTTCGTCGGCCTTGTGAAATCCCACACATGAACAAGACACACATACATGTCCATACCCGGCAACAAATGCACTGGAAAATCTCATTTTCCATACTGCTCATCCCCTGCAACTAACGCAGTTGATACTAATACAACGAATCTGGTGAGCAAAGGGGGCGAGTGATACTCCATGAGTTAGTCGTGGGTACTCCAAGAACGTTGAAAATTGGTTTCTTCCGTTCTGTGCATATTCTTGATTAATTCGGAATCTGCTTCAATTTCTTCCTTTCCAAACTAGGCTTAAGTTGCTTCGATCCTGCTTTTCTGAAATATAATTTCGAGCTAAACGAGAGCTCTGCCCAGTGTCGGAAGTCACTGACGATATCGAGCGCGCACTTAAATCAATTACGTGCCCTATGCCTAGCTGCTTATGTGTAACGCACCTGTATAGAAACTACCGTATTCTAGCCATTTATCAGAGCAAAAGGTAGCGTGAATTACACAACGACAAAAAAATTTCTTTCCATCCGATCACGCGTCCTCCCAGTGGCGAAGCCAGACAGCGTGTTGACTTTTGTTGTGGCATCGCTCTCGTACCTGCAACTCGGATTGAGATTTGATTTCTGCACGTTTTTTTTTTTTTTTTTTCTTGTGGAGCTGGCTCGAACAGATTTTTATTCCACAAGAGTGCTACAAATCAAGACCGACAACCACGGCGGTGACGTCCCAGGAGATTTTATAAGACGCATCTCCAATAGGTTGGGAATTGCATACGAGTATTTTTCGATAAGCTCTAGTGACGACACTAGGACTGGAAACCAAGCCTACTCTTCCCGCGGTGTGATGTGAATTCGCCAGCCAAAGGTTTACATACATGTGTCCTCTCGGCCATCCTTCCTCCGCCGCTTCAAATGCACACTTGTTTATCCATCATCCGCCAGATTTCAATTCCACTCGTTAATGAGAAAGCGCCAACCCTCCACCAATACCATGTACTTTTCGATGCCAGCCCGGTAAACCCCATCCGTCCCCATCTCTCCAACATAACATCCAAAAAAAATAAATGAACGAATGAATGGATAAATAAATAAATTCCACATCATGCACTAACGCCGTCCCAGATTTGCCAAACACTTCCGCAGGCCCCCAACCTTCCTGACAGACCATCTCCACTGCGCCATCTGCTGTGAACTCTTCGCCGACCCGCTCTCCCTCCCCTGCACGCACACCTACTGCCGGCGCTGCCTGGTGCAGACATTCGTGGCGGCCGGCAGCCCGCAAGAATGCAAGTGCCCTATGTGCCGCGAGAAGGTGGTGTCGGCGCGGCAAAACCCCGCCATGGCCTCTCTGGTACAGGAATACCAGAGCATGTACTGCGTCAACATCCCGAAAGACCGGAATGGCTGGAAGAAGGGCGACCTGCACGTGAAGGATCTGTGGAAGCCGCGGGTGTCCGAGGCGAAACCTAGGCCGCCACAAAACACTGCAAGAACTGGGGACGGAGCCGCGAGAGCGAGAGCGCAGTCGGCGAGAGCGCAGTCGGCGAGAGTTGCCTCGGAGAGATCCACCTCCCAGCGAGTCGCACCTCAGAGACCCACGCCGGAGCCCGAGAACACGCCCGCCTACGCATACCCGCATCCCCAGGACATGAGGGCCTGGGTCGATTATTCATACCGTGAATTGCACGCCGCGGGCATGGACCGCCTCTCCAGCGAAACGCTGCAGTTTATGGCCCTGCTCTTGTCGTTCCTGCTATACCGGGACGCCATTCAAACCAGCGTGTCCATGCAGGAAGTCTATGCCGCAAAGGAAGATTTCAAGCAGACGTTGATCGAGGCCGATACTGCGGGTTTCGTCGACCGCGGCCATATCGAGTGGGTTCGCATGGTTTGTGAGTTATTCAGTGTGTGAGATCGGGAAATTGCTTGTGCAGTACATGTATGGTGGTCTTCGGGAACTGTGTGTATTTTTTGTAGCTTTTTTTCCCTTTCTAGATAGGGAACTTGTTGACGGTCCCGGGGAGGAGAGGATGTGGGAGTATGGTGCTTGGGGTTGGGGTTAGGCTAGAGGAGGTTGTAAATCGAATCTAAAAATTTTGCGCGTTGCGGCTTCGAATTGGGTCATTTTCTGGCCGTGGGTATATACGGTGCTTGATATTCGCTTGCTCGCCTGCCATTTTTGAGTCCCCTCTTACGCTGATGCTTGAACACGGAATTCTATGGC
>JABYPW010001128.1:0-17557 GCA_016880775.1 Phymatotrichopsis omnivora
AAAAAAAAAAAAAAAAAAAAAAAAAAGGAAAAAAAAAAAAGGAATTTATCGCTCAGAAAGTCGGAAATATTGAGCCAATGCATAGACGTACCCAAGTCTAAGACCTACAAGATTTTCCATCATGCATGAGCGAGTAGTTACTGGTATTCCAAAGTCACCGCCATGAGTGGTCAAATATTTCTCTTTTAGCAATTATGTTTCTTTGCCAACGCTGCCACGAGCATCACCGCGGAACATATCACAAATGTCATCCAACCACCTCACCGAAGCACCCTTCCGAAGCACCCCGAACAGCTTGCTTTCAGAATAACTTGTTGGGCTCCAGTTTGCAAAACGGGCCGATTCATTGAGCATGATATTTTTCAGAGATCAGGTTACCGGGTTCATGGTTTTAGATTACAGCCATGCTTGCCTGTCATGGTTGGAGATTAATGGTGAATATTTTTAGTATTTAACCTATTTCTCTTGGCCTGTTTTTCTATTATGATTGGTTTCCTTTTAGTTTTTTCTAATAAATTTTTCTTTTCGGAGTTTTTTACAGGTCAGATTGTGTTGCTGTTTCACCACTTACTAATCATTTCACAAAGTTGAATAATCTTTGTTTTTGGTTGCAGGAAACGTTAGTGGGGAAACCAGACATGATTTGGGCCAATGCATTTCAGCATTGAAATTAGAAGGATATAGTACGATAGATTAGGGGACGTGGCCATTTTTGCACTTTTTTTTTATGCTGATTCTAGTTCTTGCCTTCTTAATGTGAAATTACTTCCGTCAATTCAGTTTTCGTTTTGGGAATTGGAGAACATACTTCTACCTTATATGTCAGTTTCTTTGTGTTTAGAATACAAGAGGAATCTTTACAGGATGGAATAACATAGGATCTACAAATTTAGCCTTTATCATATTCGAATTCAATGCAGTATTTGTACCTTTTCTTTTCTTTTAGCAATGAGTAGTCGATACTGAGCTCCTGATCTCGTTCGAGAGAGTCATGATCGCCTCCGCCAACTCCCGCTAACATAGCTGACAAGAGGGACGCACACGTTTCATCTACTAGTGAAGCAATAACGATTACTAAAAGTGGTAGGTTGGCATCAACAGTATAGCGGAAGAGACGGGTGCTCATATCGAGCTGGTCGCTTTTTCCAATAAGCCGATCCAAAAATGTAACCATGCTGAGACTAGCGCTCCCGGAATGCCCGACAAGAACTGAATCGGATTTTCTTTTTTCTTTTTTTTTTTTTTTACCATTATTTTTGGAGAAAAATTGCTGCTGAGTGCCTTAGAAGCTATTGTGCGAAATAGGTTTGGAGTTGTGGCTACACTTGAAGAAGGACCCGGTGATATGCTTCCAACTGAAGTAGGACCAATACGTCACGGGCCGATATGGTACCATTGTTCGAGGGACTAGCTAAAGGTGCAGGAGGAAATTCAAGATCATCAAATTATTATCACCAATTTCATTGGGAATAAGAACCCTCTCCTCGGTAATGAGTTTATCACACTCCAGAAGATGGCTAGTGCGATCCTCAAATCATCCATTTGAGAGACTTGCACTACAGTGATTGTAGGTCAACGATTAGGGGTTAAGTGCTTGCTTTTCGCCTTTTACGAAAAAATTCAGACCATTTGAGCTTTGCCATTTTTTCCAAAGTCGTTGTTTTTGATTGAGCGATGAGAATTTAAAAATTAGGATGAAGGTTAATGTCTACTCTGTAATTAAAATAGACTTGCGCAATGAGAGCTCAAAAACGGGATTGTTTTTTGGATATTTAATTTCTGCCATCTGCCATGTGTGCTTCTGCAGATTCCTTGGCAGTTATCTACTTTGAGCTCAGCACAGCCTAGCCTCGGGACGCAGGACTTCTTTTAGGGGGAGGCTGAGAGGAGATGTACTAGTACACATGTGGTGTGGGAGGCTCCTCGACTTCGGTAAAACGCGTGTGTAACCTCGATTTTGCGAAAAGTGAGTATTATATATTATATATTGGTGGAGAGTTACCCTTGTTTCACTCGGCATGCACTAAGAGGTCTCACAACAACAAAACGTCACCACGATCCGCTCCCGTATCCCCACTTCCCCGAAGCCCATCCCGTGAACCGCTGATTGTGCTCGGAAAAAAAAAAAGAATATGTTACCGGCCTTAAAGCAACCTACAAAATCGCTGGAAATACGCCACTTCACGAAGATCTATGCTATGTTCAGTAGTTACTATTCTGCATTTAGCAACCAAGCTCTGTTGAAATCGTGCTGGTTTCAGCGGTTTATGGGATCACATGCAACGCCGAAAACTGTTTCCTCCCGGGACCTATCCTCCCCATAAAAGAAAAACTCTAGGAACACGGTAGACTAAGAAATGTTAGCAGATGTAATGCCTGATAGAAAACTGACTTCTCCGCTCCAGTACCCTAAACAACAATCCATCATACTTACTCTTCCCGATTTCGAATAACACTTCTTTTATCCAGAACTCAACGAATGTCCCAATAACCCTTTCGATATCGGTCCAATTATAGGTGGGACATGTTTCGCTCGCGGCATCGTTGCTACTCATTCTTTACATTAGGTATTATTCCCCCGATATCATCGGGAAGAAGTTTTGGTTACCTTTGTCTCCGTTCAGATGTCATTTGATATCGAAATTTCAAGGAAATCACATGTAAGGTCTGCAGGGTTTTAAAGTGTGCATGAGTCTAACCAATCAGACGAATGCATGCGGTACTCACTGCGTGTGCTATTATGCCATAGTCAACCACCCAAATAGTGACCTTCTCCTCCCAGATCAGTGTTATGAGTCTAGGTTCCGAGACTAAGCGCAACCCTTGTCACGTTTAGGCCACCCAACTGATGGTTCCGGGCAATTTGATTGGGTGGGAGATATCAAACAAACACAACTAGATCCTGTGATAAAGCTCGCCCAGCTTACACCTTATGGCATCCGAACGAAGTCCTCTCTGACGGCGCATCCCGCTCTCGGGCACTGTGCTGTGTAGACAACCAAGCAACCTTGCTCACGGTCACCTCTCCGCCAAAGGGGTTTTCATCTCTAACGGAAATCCTTCAGGACTACAACGTCACTATTTCGTTTACCTAGTCGCCAGGGCATAAGGACGTGGCCGGAAACGAAAAAGCTGACGAACTCGCCAACTTAGGTGTCAAGGGTTCGTCACATCTAAACCCAGTAGCGCTCTCGTCGTTCAAACGATTGAGCAAGGAAAAAAACTAAAAAAAAGGCACGCGAAACGCCACCGGCTCACGGGTCGTCCCGATACACGTATCTGTCTTACAACAAAAAAGAAGACCCGGTCTTCACACTGGAGGACTTCCCGCGGGCCTTTTGCAGGATTTAAGATATCCTTTGAAACCCTTGCACAGGTCAAAATCACAACTTTGGACCTTTCAAACATTAGCGCGATCATCGAAGCACTTAGCGCCACCATTAAAACAGACGCTATACATTGTAAAGGTTAGCCAGCCGCAAGATAAATCGTAATCGAAATTGATATCTTCGGGCCGTTTTCCTTTCCCTTTTCAATCACGGAAAATGTAGAAGCATTTTGAACTGTAGACCAAGCACAGGCACACCCTAGCTTGCTTCTTGTTGTTGTTGGATTAAGATGTGAAGATTAAAAATTAAAATATTGCGAAAAAGGTGAAGTTCATTTTTGTATGAAGCATGCAACACAACACTTTTCCCACCACAAAAAAATTCTACAAATCACAAAGCATCCTTCAGCCACAAATCCCTCATTCCGTGAATAAAATCACTCCACCATCCATTTTTTTTTTTTTTTTTTTTAACTTTCTTTTTTTTAATTCTTTATCGGGCCTAAATTGCGATGAATTTGTCAAACTATTCTAGCCTAAGGCCCCGTCCGCAAGAAGCAGTTTGTCGGAGTCGTCATAATCATCAGGTGCGGATGGATAGTTGCCCATTTCGTTTTGATGATTGAAATATCTTTGACAATTGACGTTGGCGTGGTGTGAAGTTTGGGGTTTCGGCGCTTAAGACCGTCTCAGTTTGATTTCTTGGGATTCTACATACGGGATTGGGAAAACAACTGACGCACCTGCATCAGCAGTACATGTACACGCGACCACGAGAAGTCCTGGGTTTCGATTCTCTCCCCGGATTTCCCAAGAGTGCCTCCCCTGTCCGTGCAGGCCTCGTGCCCGGGCGGACTTCCCCCACAACCTCTTTGTACGCCCTCGTTTCAGCGATGCAAGGAAGGTCTCTTTCGACAAACTAAACCCGGAAAGACTATCACGAAATCGTCTACATGTATTTGCAAAAACACGTGAAAAGGCTCACAACCTTCCTAAAACTAAGCAAGATCGGGCTAAACGTCTTGGTGGAGCGCGGTCTTGCCGAGGGTGTGTTGAGGCTGCGGAGCCGCCCCCCCCCAGAGCTACAGAATTGTTGGGTGCTTTCAGGACATAGTCGCGTGACTGCATCCCGTTTATTCCTTAACCTGGTCGTGTACCTAAATTAAAAAATATATAAATCGGATTCCCCCCCCCCCCCCCCCCCCCGCGGTATGGCATCTTGCGCCGTGACTCGAGCTGAGCGACTCATAATACCCAAACTTCAGAATCAGTTCGAGTCTCTGAGTAAACGAGGTCTAGTCTTCCGAGCTCATCTATATAATAGCCAACACCCCCATAGTCTGTGAAAAGCCATCGCGCGAAAACTCCATCGCAGAATCTTTTCCCTAGTTTTTTAGGACGCACTCTTGTTCTTTACCCCGCGGACTCTCCATATTCTATAGTTTATGCTAGTATCGGGTTCCGAAAACGAGCAAAGGATGAAGGTGCACATGCCACCCGGTCCGGTTATTGGAGACTTCAACACCAGCGAAGTTCGACCCGGCACTAGTCTCACTCAGAAAACCTCCAAATTAATCCCTCTTCTCACACCGTACTCCGAGCCGCCTGGCATACCTATCGGACTCAACGAAGTGTCTTTTGTGAAAGGCGCTAGCTTCCGAGTGCATTCCTATGCCGACCACATCAATGCAAATAGTTTCCAAGCCCATATCGATACCTGGTGGGACACAAAACTGGTTAACGCCGGCTGCACATGGCTCGAGATTACGGCCAACCATGACGACTTCCAATTCGGCACATATAGTACCACTGAAGACCGGCCTCCGTCACAACCCCAACAGCTTCATACCCGCGCCGTCACCTTTCCACGCCCCTTTCGCACTCCCCCCAAAGTCGTCGTCTGGCTAAGCGGTTTCGACACGGACGGCGAGAGGGTCTTGCGATTGAGGACATACGCGACGCATGTCAAGGCTACTGGCTTCACCCTCCATATCGACAGTTGGTTGGACTCGATCGTATACAGCGCGACCGCGTCATGGGTCGCTTACCCAGCCGATAAAGCCAATATCTCAAGTGGCACGGCCAGCACGTTAGATCAACGGCCGGCGAACCGTCCTCAATTATACAATACCGGATATGTGAATTTTGGAAACAATGTTTTCACGGCAGCCCCGCGCACGATAGTGGGTATTAGCTCGCTGGACATCGATCATAGACAGAATATCACGCTCGCAGTGAAGGCATCTAATGTCAATGCTATGGGCATGACTTGGCATGCAAATAGCTGGGATGATACCGTGCTGTATAGCGCGGGCATCTCGTATATTGCAATGGTTTAGCCGCGGGAATGCGGTCTGTTATGTAAGATGGCAGCTTTTCTTCTGACAGCGTGGAAGGGGGACCTGTCTTTGGTCTTGAAATGGCCGTGTGGTGGACCGTATGGTTTTCTCGTTCCTGCAAGTGTGGCGTATGGGGTGGAGTATAGCCAGCGTTGTTATTAGTAGAAACATCCCAGGAGTGCAAGTTTTCTTCTGTCTGTTACTGCTTTTGTCCTCTACCCGACGGCCACGAGATTACCCCCTGATGAGTTTAATGAAATATGATTTTTCCTTTACATATAAAAAAAAAAAGATTTGACTTGGCCGTCATGTAAGCTCCTGTCGAGCGGTTAAAGTTGTACTACTATCTTACAGCAGAGCAACATAAACAATATCGATGTCGATGAATCAGCCCCTCCTCTCCACTCCCAAACGAACTTAATCTCCTCCGTTTGGTATGCTTAGCAAAAACCGTTCCTCCTCCCTCTCCGCCGCCGCGGCCGCACATCTTTTTGAGGTGAAGCGTGGGTGGTTTTTTGTTGGGATTAATTTTGCGGGGCCGTCATTCACTTACTTGATCCTATTCAGTCTTGAGAGTTGAACTACATCAGGGTTGAAGAGGTGAGTTGAGACGACACAAACGGCTAGTGCGTACACTTGTTAACGGAATCACCCATAAGAAATCCATAGCCACTGGAAGTTAGCAATTGGTATCGGGGGCAAAGAGACATAGAACTAGGAGATGGATGTTATCTGCCTAGTTACAAGCTAAAGTTGTTGCAAGAGGTGGGAAAGCCAAAGAGAAACAAAACAAATCCAGCTCCAAGTGCGAAAGGAGAGAGCAACGGGACGCCATTAGCTGACACTGAAAGTCCTTTGCATACACATGACCAATGTATTTTCCCCAAGCGATGAGCGGCAGTGGTTCACACTTTGGTCGGTAGAATGATAATGAAACGTGGTACTCGGCATTCGTATTCGTGGGAGCTAATTGAACTTCTGTACCGCACATTTTTCTCGGGTACATCTTCGCTCTTCGGAAATTTTGAAAGAGAATTTTGTATGGTTCCGGGAATCGATGTAGTATAACCTATTGGACTAGAATCTCAGGATTGATAGGGCTTTGTATGGTCGTAACGTTGGTTGGTTATTTGGAACGTGATAACTCTACAGTTATTTTATAGTTATATATATATATATATATATTCTTTTTCTTTTTTTTTGTAAGTGCCTACGAAATTAGTGGGGAGGCCAACGATTAGTTGGAAGCGCCACTCACCACCAGTAAATATTTAAATCAAGTCATGGAATGTCACTCGTGTGTAAGCAAGGCTAAAATCGGAAGCCGGAAGCGGGTGTATGGTGTGGGGGAGGGCACTTGAGCACATAAAGTCCCCAAACGTCCCACATCTAGAATGTATAGATGAAATTTCCCAGCTTGGTTCCGTCCCGATTATGGTTTACGGGGTAGATTTGATCCGTATTGTATCCTGTACTCGAAAGGGTAACAGTTACAGCGAGTTTCGCTGGAGTATATTTAACTTGGAGCTTGAATTGCATGGAGCCGTGGGCAGATTGGTTATGTATACTGTATTTCGACCAAAATTTTACCCACGCATCACACGAGGGTATATAAACTGAACTCGGGCGGTTGCATGTCGCACGTCGTAGCAGCACCGTGAACTCGTGTAAAACTGCAGATACTTTCGTGATCTGTAGGTATGTGTCCAGCTTTCTATTTGAAAAATTTATCCTCAAGTTGGTCCAGCGCCAACAAAAAAATAAAATAAAAAGGAATTTATTGATCAAGAAGTCGGAAATATTAAGGCAATGCATACGGCGTGCCCAGGTCTAAGACTTACAACATTTTTCATCGTCCATCAGCGAGTTACTAATATTTCCCAAAGTCATCACCATTAATGGCAAAATATTTATCTTCCAGCGATTAATTTTCTTTGCCAGCGCTGCCGCAAGCGTCGCCACCGAACATATCACAAACGTCATCCAACCACCTCACAGAATCCGAAGTACTTCCAAAAGCTTGCTTTCAGAACAACCCATTTGGTTCCAGTTTTCAAATGGGGCCGATTCGTTGAATTTGATATTTTTAATGATTAGGTTACCGGGCTTATCGTTTCGGATTGTGGTTACGCTTACCTGTTATGGTTGGAGATTAATGGTGAAGAATTTTAATGTTCCTCTTGGCCTGTTTTCTTTTTAGGTTTGGTATTCTTTTCTTTTCTTTTCTTTTCTTTTTTTTTAAAAAAAAAAAAAAAAAAGTACTCCCCCCCGGCGCAGTTTCCCTCAGGTCAGATTGTTTTGCTGCATCACCACTTGCTAATTACTTCACACATAATCTTTGTTTTTTGTTTTGGAAGTGCTCTGGTTGCGGGAAACATTAGTAGAGAATTCGGATATGATTAGGACCGATGCATTTAGGTATCGGGATTGGAGGGATATAACTGGTACGATGGATCAGGGGACGTGGCTTTTTTTTTTTTTTTTTTTTTTTTTTTTTTTGTACCTTATATGCTACTTCTAGTTCTTGCTTTCTTTATGTGAGATTATTTCCGTCAATTCAGTTTTCGTTTTGGGAGTTGGAGAATATACCTCTACTCTATATGTTAGTTTCTCCATGTTTAGTTAGAATACAAGAGGATTCTTTAGCAGGATGGAATAACAGAGAAAATACAAATTTAGCCTTTATCGTATTTAAATTTACAGCAATATTCGTGCATTTTCTTGTTCTTTAGTTATGAGTCATCGATACTTTTGATCTCATTTGGGAAAGTTATGATTGTCTCCGCTAAATCCTGCTAATATAGCTGATAACTGGAACGCACACTTTTTGTCCACTCATGAAGCAATAGATTCGATTGCTGAAAATGGTAAATTTGCATCAACGATACAGCGAAAGAGACGGGTGTTCATATCAAGCTGTTCGCTTTTCCCAATAGGCCGATCAAAAAAAGTGTAGCCATTCTGAGACGCCCGACAACAACTGAATCGTATTTACCTTTCCCCCCCACCTTTTTTTTTTTCTTTTTTCTTTTTTTTTTGTTTACGGTATTTTTTGAAAAAAGGAATTGTCGCTAAATGCCTTAAAAGCTATTGTGCGAAATGGGGTTGAAGTTATGGCTACACTCGAAGAAAGGCGCGGCGACACGCTTCCAACTGAAGTAGAGCCAGTACGTGACGGGCTGATAGGAGTACCATTGTTCGAGGGACTAGCCAAAGGTGGAGGTGGAAATTCAAGATCGTCAAATAACGAGGAATTATTATCACCAATTTCATTGAGAATAAGAACTCTCTCCTTGGTAATGAGTTTATCACACTCCAGAAGATGACTAGTGCGATCCTCAACTTCATCCACTTGAGAGACTTGCACCACAGTGATTGCAGGTCAACGACCAAGGGTTACATCCTTGCTTTTCGCCTTTTGTGAAACATTCAGACCATTTAAGCCTCGTCATTTTTACCGAAGTCGTTGTTTTTGATTGAGCGATGAGAATTTAAAAATTAGGATGAAGGTTAATGTCTACTCTGTAATAAGATAGATTTACGCAATGAGAGCTCAAAAACGGGGTTGTTTTTTTTTTTTTTTCTCCACTTTTGAGAAAGTGAGGGAAACGATTTGACATTTATATAATTTCTGCTTTTGGAGTCATTGGCAGAAGCAGCAGCTTGGCAGTCATCTGCGTTGAGCCCTAGCACAACCCTTGTGACGTTTAACTTGGATGGATAAGGCCACCAAACGCACCAACTGGTGGTTCTCGACATTGATTAGGTACATAGAAGTTACCAAACACAACAACTGGACCGTTCGCCCAGCCGACACGTATGGCTTCTGCGCTGTAACTCGGAAGCGACCATAATACCCAAGTTTCGGGTCTCTAAGTAAACGAGGTCTAGTCCCCCGAGCCCATCTATAAGCTAACACTCCCATAGACCGAAAACTCCATCGGAGAATCTTTTCCCTAGTTTTTAAGACGCACTCTTGCGTGTTCTTTACCCTGCCGTCTCTCCCTCTTCTATAATTTCAATGCTAATATCGGGTTCCGAGAACGAGCAAGAGGTAAAGATGTCATCCAATCCGGTTATTGGAGACTTCAACACCAGCGAAGTTCGACCCGGCTCTCGTCCCACTCAGAAAACTTCCAAGTCAATCCCTTTTCTTAAACCGTATCCCGAGCCACCTGGCCTACCTATTGGGCTCAATGAAGTGTCTTTTGTGAAAGGCGCCAACTTCCGAGTGCGTTCCTACGCCGACCGCATCAATACAAATAGTTTCCAAGCTCATATCGATACCTGGGGAGACACAAACCTGGTTAACGCCGGTTGCACATGGCTCGAGATTACAACCAGCCATGACGACTTCCAATTCGGCACATACGATATCGCTGAAGACCGATCTTCGTCAGAATCCCAAGAGCATAATACCCGCGCCGTCACCTTTCCACGTGCCTTTCGCACTCCACCCAAGGTCGTCATCTGGCTAAGCGGCCTTGACATGGACGGCCAGAAGAACTTACGATTGCATACATACGCGACGCATGTCAAGGCTACTGGCTTCACCCTCCATATCGACAGTTGGGGAGACTCGATTCTATACAGCGCAGTTGCCTCATGGGTCGCTTACCCAGCCGATAAAGCCAACATCTCCAGCGGCAGAATCCACACGACTAGTCACCGGCCGGCGACCCTTCCCCAATTATACAATAGCGGATATGTGAATTTTGGGAAGAACGTTTTCACAGCGGCCCCGCGCACGATACTGGGTATTAACGCGCTGGACATCGATTGTAACAATAACCTCACGCTCATAGTGAAGGCATCTAATGTCAATGCCTTGGGCATGACTTGGCATGCAAATAGCTGGGATGATACCGTGCTGTATGCCGCGGGCATCTCCTATATTGCAATGGTTTAGCTGTGGGAATGCGGTCTGTTGTGTAAAATGGCAGTTTTTTTTTTTTTTCTGACAGCTTGGAAGGGGGACCTGTCTTTGGTCTTGAAATGGCCGTTTGGAGGACTGTGTGGTTTCTTGATCCTGCGGGTGTGGCATATGAGGTGGGGTGTGGGCGGCGTTGTTATTGTTGGGGAGATCCCAGGGTGCAAGTTTTCTTTTGTCTGTTCATTGCTTTGTTCTGTAATTGACGGTCACGAGATTCCCCCCTGATGAGTTTAATGAAATATGATTTCCCTTAATAAAAATATATCTAACTTCAGCCATCATGCAAGCTCCTGTCGAACGGTTAAAGTTGTACTATCTTATAGCGGAGCAGCATAAGCCTTATCGATGTCGATGAGACCAGATATCCCAAGATCACGTTCTCTCCGAGCTCAAAATGTTTCCCAACAGAATAGAGTGACAATCTATGCTGATTTTATGGAAGCATCCATGGAATCGATGAAATCCCCGCATCTGGCTTTCACCAGCCACCGCCGCCGCGGCCGCACATCTTTTAGGGGTGAAGTGGGTGGTCTTTGAGAGGGTTAAATTTTACGGGGTCTTCGTTCACTTGGTCCTTTTTCAATCTTGAGATTTCTGAACTACAGCAGGGTTGAACGAGGTGAACCGAGACACGACATAAAAAGCTAGTGGGTGCATGTTAACAGAATCGCCCATACGAAATCCATAACCACTGGAAGTTAGTGATTGGAATCGGGGGCAGAGCGACATAGAATTAGGGGGTGGGTGTTATCCGCCTAGTTACAGGATTGTCGCAAGAGGTGAGAATTCGAAAGCCAAAGAAAAACAAAAACAAATCCGGCTCCAAGTGCAAAGGAGAGGGGGAAAAAATAATCAAACCCCTATATGCAATATACGGGAACAAGTGTTTGTAATAAACAATTTCAGCTCATTCCCGTCTAGGAAAAAAAAAAAAAAAAACACATTAAGTGTAGATAAATAGGTAGCTAATCTCTATATTACTGCTATTTGGAACGTAGCTACATTTGGATAACTTTACGAATTTTTTTTTTGACAAATGCGTACAAAATCAATAGGCCAACGATTAGTTCGGGCCGCCACTCACCAGCAAATATTTAAACCGGGTCATGAGATGTCACTCGCGCATAAGAAGGGCTAAAAATCGAAAGCTGGAAGATGGGGGAGAATGCATGAGCACATAAAGTTTCCCAATGTCTTATGTCCAGGCTATATAGATAAAATTTTCCAGCTTAATTTTTTCCCGATTATGGTTTACGAGGTAGATTTGGTATGTACAGTATCCTGTACTCGAGGAGTTAATAGTCACAGCGGTTCCTCTGGAGTAAGTTTAACTTGTAGCTTGAATTGCTTGGGGCGGTGTCCAGACGGATTGTATATGCTGTGTTTCGATCAAAATTTCAGTCACATACTACACGAGGTTGTGAAATAAACTCGGACAATGCTTATCGTACGTCGTAGTAAAAAAGATATATCTTTTTTAACACAAACCATTGCCCGGGGGGGACGGTTTAAATTTTTTTTCAAAAAATAAACCAAGAGTTTGCCGCTTTATGCGGCAAACTCAAGGTTTCTCAAAAATATATCGTTTTTGAGAATAACAAAGTGTTTTGATAGTTTTTTGGCAAAAAAAAAAAAGTGAAATCCACGATGGTTTAAACGTTTTTAAATGATTTGAAATAATTTAAACCGTACCGCGGGATCATTCAAAAATTTCGCAGCAAAAATTTTTAATAACACCACACGCGTTCTTTGCTCAAAAAAGTATTTTTTTGGAGCGGACCTTGGGGGAATTTTGCATGATGCAGCATATTCATTGTTAAAGTCTGCGCAAATTAAAATTGATGTTGTTCCGAGAATAAAGAAAACTCATTCAATCCTTTTATCTATGCACAACACCAATTACTTTTCCCTTCTCTGTATTTCTCTTATTCCCTTCTTTACCATTTCTTATCCCTTCCCACAACCAGTTGCTCCTCTACATTTACCAGCTAAATAGCAACACTCCGCTGCTTACATCAGCGGCGGCAAATAAAACGGATAACCGCCGTTTTTCTGCCTGAACAAACTCATCAAAAAGCTAAATCCCATCAGCAAAACGCCATTCCAAATCAACACCGCCATTTTCTGTCTCTTCGGATCCTCAATCCTAGGCGTCTTCAAAGCAAGAGAAATTGAACAGAAAGCCAACACCGCATCTATAGTTCCCATTCCCCGTTAGTCTCCTTCCTTCTTTCACAATTCTTCAAATAGGGAACTTACACACAACCGCAACAATCTGCGTCTCCAGTCCAAACTGATTGCTAAACCCGCCAGCAATATACGCGATCCCGCCGTGTCCATCATTCACAATATACGGAACCCGGCGAATATGGTTAAACATGTGACCACTCGTGAACAGGAGGATAGCAATAAGGGACAAAGCAGCCCAGAGATTGCGGTTGAAAAGGAAGGGCTTGAGGGACGTGAAGGCGATTTTGAGGACCGTTGCTATGACCGTCATTGATATGAGGGTTACTGCCAGTTTTCCGTAGTTGAAGGGACGATGGACGATGGGTTCGTGGGGGCTGTGGCGGGAGATGAAGGATGCGATGACTTCGGCAGGGACATGACTAGTGGGGTCAGTGTATTCCATTGGGGATTTATAGGAAATGACCTACTTTTGAGTAAACTCAAATTGAATCGGGTCGCGGATGTGGTCGGGGTTTGCATGGGGGCCGGTCGTCGGGGGAAAAAGGTAAAGGACGGGCGCGGTGGTCAATTGTAGCTAGGAAGTTGATTAGCTTCAATTTTTTTTCCTCTAGTAGAAACAATGGAAAACACGATACTGTGATGCTCAAGGTTGGATGCTTTTGCCAATGGTTTGGGAAGCGTAATCAAATTAAGGGACCGGAACGTACCTTCTGAAAAGTGGACCTCCCGCTTGCAAAATCCAGCATGCTAAAAAAAAGTCCATCCCCCCCTTTATGGTCCCCCATCCAGCTCTTCGCCAGCAATTCGTACTCGGGCTGAAACTCCTTACATAGCTGGCAGGCGAACCTCGCATCCAGCGCCGTCAACAACACAAGCGCTGTATAATCTCTCGGCGCCGTCGTCAATTCATCGTAGAGGTTGTCCGTAAGCTGCAGCACACCGGATTTAGTATTCTTCGGCGAGCTGGCAAGTGCGCTGAACTGTGCGAATTTCGAGTCTTTCGCGGCGGCGAGAGAGGCCGGTATGAATGCGGTGAGCGAGAGGAGGAAGGTAAGTGTGGGCGCGAGGACACGCATGGCGTAGGCGGAACTCGAGAAGGCGAGTGTGTGATTCTCTTGGTCTTTGGCTGGGCGATATAAGTAGTCTCAATGGAATTTGAATCAGGAAGTTGTCCGTGGGCGAGGACTACGGACAAAGAAGCTTACGTCTGCCTCTTCACCACAAACGCAAGCTGGTCACTCCGAATAGAACAAATCAACATGACTAATGACGCCAAGGTGTGACCAACTTCAAACACACGACACCGCCGAAGACCGACCCTTCAAACCCCGACTTCCCTCGATACACTATACTAGGGCGGGGCGTATACAACTAATTAAAGTCAAGTGCGTAGCCGCATGTATAGGAGCATCGGGACACGCCTTCATCTGCTAGACCGACCTTCGTCGGAACCCCAACCGCTTGATACCCGCGCCGTCTGGCTAAGCGGCTTCGGCATGGGCGGCCGGAAGAACTTGCGATTGAACCCATACGCGACGCATGTCAAGGCTGCTTGCTTCACCCTCCATATCGACAGTTGGGGGCTCGATTCCATACAGCGCGGTTGCCTCATGGGTCGCTTACCCAGCCGATAAAGCCACCAACACGACTGATCAGCGGCCGTGGGACCATCCCCAACTGAACGGGATGAATCGAGACACGACACAAAAGGCTAGTGGTTGCATGTTAACAGAATCACCCATACGTAATCCATAGCCACTGGAAGTGGATCGGGGGTAGAGCGACATAGAACTAGGGGGTCGGTGTTGTCGCAAGAGGTGAGAATTCGAAAGCCCAAGAGAAACAAAAACAAATCTAGCTCCAAGTGCGAAAGGAGAGGGGAAAAAAATAATCAAGCCTCTATATGCAATATACGGGAACAGATGTTTGTAATAAATGATTTCAACTCACCCCCGTCTGGAAAAAAAAAAAAAAAAAAAAAAAAACATTAAGTAGCTAACCCCCTTATTACTGGTACCTGGAACGCTGCTACATTTGTATATAAAACTACGATTTTTTTTTTTTCCTTTTTTGATAAGTGCCTACGAAATTAATGGGGAGGCCAACGATTAGTTGGGGGCGCCACTCACCAGCAAATATTTAAACCGAGTCATGAAAGGTCACTCGTGTATAAGCACTGCTAAAATCGGAAGCTGGAAGCGGGTGTGCGGTTATGGGAGAGGATACATGGGCACATAAAGCTTCCCAATATCTTATGTCCAGACTGTATAGATTAAAATTTTCCAGCTTAATTTCGTCCTGGTTATGGCTTACGAGGTAGATTTGGTATCTATAGTATCCTGTACTCGAAGGGTTAATAGTTACAGCGGGTTCCTCTGGAGTAAGTAAAACTTGGAGCTTAAATTTCGTGGGGCGGTGTCTAGACGGATTATATATAGTGTATTTCGACTAAAATTCTAGTCATACATCACACGAGATTGTGGGATGAACTCGGAAAATGCACGTCGCACGTCGCAGCAATACCGTGAACTCGTGTAAAACTGCAGATGTAACGCTTTGATTTTGTTGCAGTGAAAATTCAACCTGTGACTCACTACCGCAAGCAAATATTTCTCTCCTCGTTGAGAATTAGCGATGGTTATGAGAGGACTCGAGTAGATAAAGGTATCATGTCTGGTTTCTTTTCTCCGGCTCGGACTCGCCATGTATTGGGACTTATGCTAACTCAAACGTCACTCGAGTACTCACCTACGAACGCTCCCTACTATAACCAAAGCGCCTAAATAACCGTCTTACGGAAAGCCCACGGGGCATTTTCGGTATCTATGCGCTGCTTCACCTAAGGAAGGGGATATACCTCTGTTCTTCCTATTGAGAATGTTTTTGGAGGTCGTTGGCGGTGAGTGAAAATCTTTGGAGGAAACAAAGCCCGGTTTTTATAAACAACCTTTCCATTCGGGGGCCAACTCGGGACTCGTGAATTTTGGCGAAAGTTCATTCGAAGGTTTCGAACGTTCTAAATTTGGACTCCCTCGAAGCTTAATACTCCAACTTGCACCCCATCACCACCGCTCATGTTGTCGCTTTCTCCAGGGGCTCTCAACTACCTCTTATAGATTTTAATTCACTTCGACCCTGGCCTCTACTTAGATGTCAGTAGAGCTCACTGCGTGAAAATCTCCGTTGTTACATATGTTTGAAATGCAGAAGCCTCCAGTTAACGTTTCTTGTGCAGTTGAGCCCTTCAGGTGGCGATGGTAAAACCTAAAACCAAAGTTAAGTGTTTATATATGTGGCCTCTTCTGCGTATAAAAGCCTGTCTTCCCCACGCCTTCTTCCCGCCTGTCTCGCAAATTCCCGTACATAACACGTTATATTTTTTGCAATATAGATCGTCGTGAGTTACTCTGCATTCGAAATACGAAAAATGCGATTTTCACTGTCCTTCCTCATCCTCTCCCTCCCCTTCGTATCCACGGCCCCCACAACCTCTCCGTCTCTCAACCTCTCAACCTGGATGGCCCCCCTCAATGACAGCACCTGCATCCAAGCGCTCTCTCTCCCGGGCTCTCACAATACCATGGCCTTCTCAAAGAACCTTTTCTCGCATTCACGGACACAGTTCCAGCCGCTTCTCACACAACTGCACTCCGGCATCCGCTTCCTAGATATCCGCGCGAGACACTATAATAACGCCTTCCACATGCACCACGAGCGGACATATCTAGGCTACACGTTCAAGTCCGTCGTGGAGACGCTCCACTTTTTCCTTATGGGCCCCGGCGAAAACGAAGTGGTCCTAATGCGCCTGAAAGACGAGAACTGGAAAAGCGAGGGGAACAGCCGCTCCTTCCAAGCAACACTCGAGGACTACATCTTCATGAACCTGGAGACGCGAGCGCAGCTCCAAGACATCCTCTATTTTCCGCCGTTCGGACAACGTTTCTCGTGGCCGCGGCTCGGGGATGTAAGAGGGAAGGTGATCATAATCCAGGACTTTGATTCCCGGGGCCCGGAGACGGAATTCATTCTCGGGCCGCATTGGACCGATCTGGAATTTGTGCGTTTGCAGGATAAGTGGGATGTTGCATCGTCGAAGAAGAAGATTGCGTTGTTTATGGACTTTTGGAGCGAGCAGGTCCCGTTCTGGGATTGGGTACTGGATAAAGCGGCGAAGGAGGAGAGGGATGCGTGTAAGGAGGTGCCGCTGTTACTCAATTTCGCGAGCTTTGCCGATTTTTTAGGTCCTAGTGTGGATGCAGGGAGAATGAAGCCGAGGTTATGGTGGGCGGTGACGGAGGGGTGGGAGGAGATGGGGTTGGCGGGCCGAGGAATGGGAATGGGCGTTGTGGCGTGGGATTTTGTGGAGGCAAGATTGGCGGCGGAAGTCGTGAGGAGGAACTTTGATTAGGGGGTCACGAGGGGCTGAGATTGTTTTTTTTGCGGTGGGGGAGAGCGGGCTGCGGCGAAGTGTATTTGTTTCGCTGATATCATGTAAATGTTGCATCTCGGATGATGATGATGTTTATTGAGCCTTACTCCGCGCTCATGCATTGTATATATTGCCAGCTCATCTCTTTGGTGGTTTATGCAATTCGATCTGATCGATTTATAGATCTAGAGATTTAAATATCTAGGCGAATTATGCAGATTAGCAAACAAGATACATTAAATTAGCGTTGGATGCGGAGCCTGCATTAGTGTGGACGGGACGTAAGTCACGGTGCCCTTTTTTTTTTTTTTTTTTTTTTTTTTTTTTTTTTTTTT
>JABYPW010001129.1:0-17552 GCA_016880775.1 Phymatotrichopsis omnivora
CATCCACCCTTTGGTTCCTCTGGGCCAGGGCTTGGAGGTAGTCAGGGCAGGCGGGGTCGTTGGTGGGGTGGGGGGCGAGACAGTTGGCGCACTTGAACACCGTGTGGTCGCAAACCCTACCTTTGCGTTTACATTCTGTGTTGCCACAGGAATGTTTGGAGAGAGTGTGGGGGCTAGCACAAAGGCGGCACTGTAGGGGAAAAGTGCATCGGAGCTGGTGGTGGCCGTAACGGCAGCAGCGAGTGCACTGTGTGGCATGGGAGAAGGAGAGATATTATTCAGTCCTGCGTACCTTGTTGAGGATAGACAGTCCCTGGGAGATGCAGTAATGGTTATTGTTGACGATAACGGTAATAACCATGGAGGAAACAGTCTTGCCGACGAGCTTGTCCTTGGACGCTAGCCAGTGTGGGGTTTGGGCGAGGAGGACTCCGTGGTTGTACGTCTCAATTTCATTCCTGATCTTGGTCATGTACTTGACCTCGGAGGTATTGGGGATGGGGGTTGGCACATTGTGCATGATGTACTTCTTGTGAAGGAAGTTACGGCGCAGGCCGGTGGTGTTGGGGAAGTGCTTGCGAACAGCTTCTTCGACTGTCGCCTTGTATGCCAGCACTTGTTGGGCGGTGGTATTCTCCATGATGGAGAGAAAGATGTTTCAGGGGCCTGGCTGGCGAACAGACCGAATGCGGCAGGCAGAAGGGGCCTTTTTGTCAACGAGTGCTTTATTCACGTCGTCGCGTATGGTAAGGAGGTTGAAGGAGGGGATATCTCCCTCCAGGTTGACGATGATCTCTCTCTCCCTTTTAGATGGATACTTTGGAGGGGGAGGAGTGTTAGTAGGGGGGGGCAGCATGGCCGAAGCTTTACCTTTGTTCTTTTGAACCACCTGAGCCCAGGTGTTTTCGGAAGCGGTGTTGGTCGTTGCGGGGACCTGAGGTGGGATAGGCAGTGTAGAAGCGAGCTTCTTTACTGCTTTGGCAGCTTTGGTGGTTTCCAACTGTATTTTCTTGATAGAATCGGAGAGAGCTTGGTCAGTGGGAGCGGGGGCTGCCTTAGCCGAAGCGTTGGTGGATGCGGAGCGGGTGACGGTGGCCTTGAGGTCGTCAAATCATTGTTCGATAGCTTGTTGGCCAGCTTGGAGGGAGGAGACAGCTTCTTAGATCTTGCCAATAGACTGCACAAGTGAGGGAAGGGTGCGATTGAAGAATTCTAGCTGGGAGGAGAGGAGGACCTTATCGAGGACTTGGTTCTTGTCCCAACTAAGGCTGGGTTGTTCTTCGATGGCGTGTCTGATAGCGAGGCTAATGCGATCTCTGCAAAATTCATTGAGAGTTTGGATGGCGGCTTTCGCTTGATCTTGTTGAGCTTGGGGGTAGGAGGAGAGGGGGGGGTTTTGACTTTGATTTTGTCTTGACATGGTCGCGATGAAGGAGCGTGAATACTAATAGCTGAGAACTAAAAGTTACCGTGCATTTTGAAGATGTGAACGAGCCTACCTGCAACATAAAGTGACTTATCTTGTCCTCCCTCGGATCACTGATGTACGGACGGGGCGTCGCACTCAATTAAGAGCATATGACATAGTCGCGTAATACAGGAGTGATCTCGCTAAGCGCTGTCAGGGTAACCCTTCATACAGCCATTGTAGTCATCGGTCACATTCGCTTACAGGGACTGAACCAGTAATTAGGCAACCCTGTATGGTCAGGGAAAACTCGCTTACGCTACAAAACCTAGGACCAACCGGTAATTCGTGGTATGGAATGGGATGAGTGGGATTTGAACCACACAACATAAAGATGATGATGATGATTTCTCATTTCGTTTCGGTAAACTACTCTACTTCTTCTATAGCCTACCCGGGCCGTCCGCATATAGTCCACGACTATGGCGTGTCACCCGATCTCCTCCAAACGAAATAAAAGAAACCACGCGCTCAAGACAGAAAAAAAAAAGACACGATGTCGTGTCAGTACAGCAAAAAAAGCGTCACAAATGATCCCGCGAAAATAGCCTTCCCATCCGGTATCCATAGCGAGGCGAACCTTACAACAACTATCTACCAGACTCTTACGAAGAAGAAGCAGAAACGAATAAAGTAGAAGAAAGGAGAGAAAAAGAAAGAAATCCTCCTCAAGAAGCCCAAACCTTTTACGCTAAAGGAAAAAATCTAAAGAAAAGGTAAAAGAAATCAAACGCCACCCATAGTGACGGTAATGGCCTCCTCTTTCTGGGCGGCAGCCAGTGCCCTCACTTGGATGAATGCCGGGCATGAGGGATTCGAAGCGGTGTGCTTGCCTTTGCAGTTTGCACATCTTAGGACCGTGTTGTCGCAGAGTCGTCTGACCTTCTTGCATTCGTCGTGTCCGCATGTGTGCTTCGAGGTGTGGTGCGCATCCGCGCACATGTTACATCATGGGGGGTTCCAGCAGCGAGCTTGGTGGTGACCAAACTCCTGGCAGTTGGTGCATCGGGTCGCAGAGTTGAAAGGGATATACTTCTCGACTCGTCTTTTGCGGGTAAGGATCGTGAGCCCTTGGAGGATGCGGTTTTCGTTGGAGTCGTCTATGACCATAATGACCAAGGAGGATGCGTGCTTTCCTGTCCGATCGCTTTCGCGTAGTAACCATCGGGGGGTCTGGGCGAGGGTGATACCTTTTTTGAAGTGTTCAATTTCTCTTCGAAACATGTCCGCTTCTATTAGAGCATCAGTGTGGGAATGTGGGACGTTGTGCACCAGGTACTTCTTCCACCTGTGGTTCTTTCAAACAGAGGCGGTAGGGAAATGTTCCCTGATGGTAGCTTCGATTTTGTTGTGGTAAGCGAGCACTGCAGAGGTAGTTACATCTTCGATAGTGGTGAGAATGACTGAGCGTTGGTTGTTCTTTCAAACAGCAGAAATGCGGAGAGCGGCGGGGGCTTTTGCAGACACCAAAGTGTCGTTGACAGCATCCCTAAGCTTGACGGGGTCGAAGGTGCCAACCTCAGAAGCGGTCGTGATGATAATCTCACGGTCGCACTTTGCAGGGTAGCGTCGGTCGCTTGCACTTACGGGGAGGGGGGTTACTGGGGCCGCCTGCTTTTTGTTTCGTTTTGAGACCACCTGCGCCCAAGTTGCCTCGGGTGGTGGTTGCGAGGGTTTTGATGTGCTGGCGGCAGGCACAGTGGGGGCGACGTTCTGTTTTACAACCTTGTTGACCTTTTTGGAGGTCTCCTTGGTCGCTTTTTCGATTTTCTTGAGGGATTCCTCAAGAGCATTGTTGGTGGTTTCTGAGCGGAGCGTCTGGTGGATCTCGCTTATGTTGTCATCGAGGGCCGCGATACGGTCCCGTTGTGCATTGTGACCTTCAAAGAGGTCGGCGATGGCTTTACCCTGGGCGTTTAACTGGTCCACCAAGGCCCCCAAGGTTTAGGTTATCTTTGGTACCGTGTCCATTAGGAATTCCAGTAAAAGGACCTCGCGGTATGCTTGCTGTTTTGGGTCATCCAGGAGGACCGCATCCTCCTGTTTCAAGAAGGCGGGGAGGATTCCGTGTCCAGCGGCGCGAGCGCAGACACCTGCGAGCTCGACTGCTCTTTGTTCGAATGGCGAGTAGGGGGGGCGGGGGTGGCGGGAGGGGTTAAAGGAGGAGGAGGGGGTGGAGGAGCCAGACATCTCGATAGTTAGACTTCTTCGTGTACTGTGTACCAAACCTTATCCAGGTTCCAAAGAAGAAAAATTATCGTGACGGTGTTTGAAAACAATAGTCATGGAAAAGTATCGATTTCAAGAACGAGATATGTGAAATCAGAGAAGCCTGCACACACAACATAAAGCGACCAGGGGGGGGGGAAATTCATTTTTATTTTATCTTTATGACCCCGCTAGGGGTCGTCAAAAAGAACCTCCGCTTGCAGCTATGGAAAGCTATGGCGCGAGGTAAAAAGACAGCCGACCTAATGTCGGTAGCGCAGCCTACGGTTTACAAGATAAAATACAGGTTTGTTCCCGAATCCTCCTCGCTTACACGCAATAAACTAAAGAAGAAACGGGGCGGAAGGGAGAGAACGGCGGGGGAAAGTAAAAACCAAATGAAAACGCGACCGGCACAAAAGCGACCACCCAGTACGTCAAAAGAGCAGAAAAGACTTTAAGCGAAAAGGAATAAAGAAAAAGCCCGGGGAACCCCTTTCCCGTCTCCAGCGAGGCGAACCTTACAACAACCGGAAGGGATCGAGGTAAAAGCAAAGAACACTAACCAAAGAAAAAGGGAAGAGAAAGAGACAAACGAGAAAACACAAGCCAAACTCACAAAACTCTTACACTAAGGGAACAACAAAAGCGGAAAGAAAGATGAACTACCGAGGGGCCCTAAGTCTCCATTCCCTCTTCCATCACAGCACGCAGGTTCTCCACTCGCTTGTTACTGTCGGCCAAGGCTTGCAAGTATACAGGGCAGAGGGGATCGTTGGCGGGGTGGGCGGCATCGCAGTTAGCACATTTAAGTACCGTGTGATCGCATTGTCGTCCGCGGCGTTTGCATTCTGTGTTGCCACAGAAGTGTTCGAAGATAGCGTGGGGTCCAGCGCAGATGCGGCAGCGGGGGGAGAATGTGCACTTCAGTTGGTGATGGCCGAAGCGACAGCATCGGGAGCATTGGGTGGCCTTCGAGAAGGCGATGTATGGGTCAGTCCGGCGATTCTTGTTGAGGATGGTCAGACCTTGGGAGATGCGGTAGTGGTTATTGTTCACCACTACGGTGATGACAATAGAGGAGGCGGGTTTGCCGACGAGCTTATCCTTCGAAGCGAGCCAGCGTGGGATTTGGGCGAGGACAACACCTTGGTTGAATGTCTCGATCTCCTTGCGGATAAGCGACATATGTTCGATGTCAGAGGTGTTGAGGACGGGGGTTGGCACGTTGTGCACAATGTACTTCTTATGCAAGAAGTTTCGGCGGAGGCCAGTGGTAGTGGGGAAGAACTTGCGGACAGCTTCCTCGATGGTGGGCTTGTATGCAAGGACTTGCTGGGCGGTGGTGTTCTCCATGACGGAGAGGAAGACGTTGGAAGCGCCGGCCTTTCTAACAGATCGGACTCGGCAAGCGGAGGGGGCTTTCTTGTCAACTAGCGCGGCGTTGACAGTGTCCCGGACAGCGATTGGGTTGAACTCGGCAACATAAAGCGACCAATGACCATCCTTAAATACCCTTTCTATCTTGAAGAAATGAGTCATCAATGACACAAGAGATTACATAAGAGATAGAACCTGAAAGAAACATTTAGAACCTCCATGACTCATTCTATAATCATCTGACGCCATCGTAGCATTCCTAGGAGTCATAACGGAAATGATCAGTATTATGGTCTGAGCCTGGATTGCTGATCTCAGGTAAGATCATCATCATACAATTCTGGCTCGATCAGCTTGAGTCATACCAACTACAAGTGACTAAGTCATAGGAGTTACTAAAGTTGTTCTGATCATGTGAGGTATGCTTGTCAGAGGATGACGGGTGAGTCAGACCCTGACTTATCATAATAGAGGTGCCACATATGACTTATCTAGAGGCAGAGCCCATTGTCACATGATCTTCTCATATGAGGTGCAGGATATACTCACTGGAAGTTGCTCATCTAATATCACCTATTATCATGTATGGGCCTTAGTACAGTGGCTGTAACAGATATACGCTGGGACTTCAGTTGTAGGTGGGGGCAGTTACGACTCTATGGCGGCAACTTAGTTAGCAAGGCCTATCTAGGTATTGACAATGGTGTTGAGCTTTGCATGGATAGTGTCTAGTGAAGGTTTGATAGTAGGAAGGTCTTTTGTAAGGAAGGTAAATAATCCATTAGTATTGAAGGCCTAGATCATACTTTTGCTGATTATATCACTTCCTATAAAGGCTCCATAGTTGGTGGCATTATATCGGAGGAGCTGGCTGAACTCAGAGCTAATAAGCTCCTATTAGACTTCTCTGAGTGCTTCTACCTAGGCAAGAGTAGACTGTTTAAGGGTGTAGTTGTGAAGGGATTAGGGGGTGGTAAGGGGGTTGGTGAAGTGGTTAGGGAGAGAGGAGGGAGATGGGGTAGCGGTATTGTAATCAGATATCATGAAAAGGTTGTCGTCTAAAATTTCAAATATAGTGCGATTTCAAAAAAGAGAAGTGTAAAGGTTGAGAAGCCTATAGAATATAGAGCAACATGACCCAATACTAGAGGGTCTTCAAGGGGTTAATCCTTTACTATACTGTCTTCAGGGGAGGTTCAAATTGCTGTATACTAGTCAAAAACAGGTATGACTATAGTAGGAGATAGGGAGACCTCTGTCATTTCCTCATCTACATCATAACTTTGCCTTATTAGGGAAGGAGTGGAGGAACTCATTGATGAGCTCCTAGTAGTGCTCAATGTGCTAGGAAGGCTCCTATATAGGCTTGGAGTAGCTGACCCATTTGACAAGGTAGCAAAGAGTACCACCTCACAGGCATTTAGAGTTAAGAACACTCTTAACCTCATACTCTTAATCTCCTTCAATAACAATCAGAGGAGGTGGAGGATTTTCATAGCCTAGGACTGGTTCATATTTGCTTGTTAGTTCTAGTAGAGAGATGTGGAAGATTGGATAGATCTTTACAGAGTGAGAAAGCTTGAGTTTATATGCTTAAGTTCTGACTCTTGCTAGAACTTTGAATAGACCAAATCTTTTGTGATCAAGTTTCTTGGATAGCCTCTGAGTGTGAAGGTTCTTTGTATTCAGCCAAAATTTTTCTCCAACTTCTATCACAGGTGCTAGTTTACTTGACAGATCTACCACTTCCTTCTGGCTTGCTTGTACATAAGCGATTTCTGCCCTACATAAGTGATGCCCTTCCTGTAGTCTGGTAACAAGATACCTGATACTTTCAGGGGTGTTTGACCTTCTCCTGATGTCTATATCTATTGCAAAGTGTGGGTGATACCTATAGTTTACATAGAATAGGCTAAATTTCATAGTTGTCAATACTTAGTTATTGTAGCTAAACTCTGTAAGGGGAAGTAGGTAGACCCAATCGTACTACTGATAATGGCAATAAACCCTCAGATATTGTTGTAAAATTGAGTTTTTACTTTCTGTCTAACCATCTGTCTGTGGGTGGTAGGCTATGCTAAGATTGCTTTTGATTTTCAAATTCTAGGATAGGGACTTCTAGAATTCTGAAACAAACTATGTACCATGGTCAGAGGTAATGTCCTTTGGTAACCTATGTTGTTTCTATATGTGATATAGGTACACAGTTACTACATCTTCGCTTGTTGCTTTTTCCATTGTAGGGAGGTAGTGTGCCATTTTGGTCAGGTGATCCACTACTTTAAGGATTGCATCATATTCATTGCTAGTTAGTAATCCTACTGTAAAGTCCATGGATATTAAATTCCAGGGTCTTCCAGGTATTTCTAGGGGTTTCAAAGTGATAAAAGTTGTATGTCTAACAGGTTTTGCTCTCATGCATGCTTTGTAATGGCTGATGTATCAGCTGATATACTTCTACAATCCTAGCTAAAAATAGTTCCTTTTTACTAACTCATATATCTTGGCCCTTCCAGGGTGTCCAGTAGGTATGTGATCATGGTTTTGTTGGAGTACTTCTAGTTTTAGGTCTAAGTTATCAGGGAGGTTGACTAGGTAGTTGTACAATAACAATCCTTCACTAATCACGTAGTCTGACAGTTCCACATGTCCTGAAAACCTTTCTCCCTTCTGCAGGGCCTGTAGAACTGACTTTGTACTATGGTCCTTGTCATAAGACCTTTTGATTTTCTCTTCAAAATCTTGATTTCTCTCAATCTCCACTATTGCTAAGGGGATATACAGCTGTATGATCACTTGCAATATAAGGTCCAAGTTGGAGGGTTAGATAATCATCTGTTCCTGATAAGCGAGATGCTCATCCTCTTCTTTCAGAAGATCCCTAGATCTTCTGGTTAAAGAATCAGGTTTTCCTCCATACTTTCCTAGTTGATAGCATATTTAGAAGTTGAACCTTTATAGGAACTCGAAATACCTTACCTGTCAGTAATTCAATATACTCTTAGTCATGAAATATTCTAAGTTTTTGTGATCTGTTATTACTTGAGCTAAGAATTTCAAGTACACAATATGCCATTCCCATTCTGAAAATGGGAGAATCATGGCTAATAGTTCCTTATCATACACTGGGTAGTTGCACTATATAGGGTTAAACTTCTTAGAGAAGTATACCACTAGGTACAAAACTTGTTTTCCATCCTCATGCTAGAATCTCTGGGAAAGGATGCCTGCTACTACATGATCAGATGCATCCATTTCTACAATAACCAGTTTTTATAGGTCAAATTATCTTAGGGTAATTACTGATGTGAAAGTTTCTTTGAGACTTATAAAAGCAGTGCTTGCCTCCTTCATCCATTTGAACTTTTCGTCCTTTTTTAATAACTTTGTGATAAGTAATACTACTCTTGAGTATCCTTTAATGAATCTTCGGTATAAGTTGTGCAAGTCCCAGGAACATCTAAATGTCCTTGACTGACTTTGGTGTTTCCTATCCTAGTACTGCTTTTACCTTCTTGTTGTCTATAGTAATGCCCTATAGGAAGATAATTTATTCAAGGAATTCTGTTTTTACCACATAGAATTCACATTTCTCAGGTTTGCAATAAACTTTGTTTTCCCCTATCTTTCTTAAAACTATCTACACATGGCTGATGTGCTCTTCTAGGTTTGTCGAAAAGATCAATATGTCGTCTAAATAGTTGATACAGAAAATGTGTAAATGATCTTTTAGGACACTGTTGATGAAGGCTTAGAATGTTGCTGGTGCATTCATAAGAACAAAAAGTATAACCTTATACTTATAATGGCCATACGTAGTGCAGTATGCAGTATTCCATTACTCAACTTCTCCAATTCTAACTGAATTGTATACCTGTCTCATATCAAACTTAGTGTAGATCTTTGCTTCTTTTAACTATTCTAAGATTTCCTGGATTATTGGCAATAGATAGCGATTTTTGACTGTAATCTTATTGAGCCCTCAATAATCTACATACAAGCAGCATGATCCATCCTTCTATTTCACAAACAATAAAGGTGCACTACCTGAAGATTCTGATTCTTGGATAAATCCTTTTACTAAATTTTTTATATATACTTCGTTATCTCTTGAAGCTGTACCTCTGATAGTCCATAGGTAGGTAACCATGGTAGTTCACCTCCTTTGATCATTGGAATCTTATGATTGACTTTTGGATGTGGTGGTAAAGTGTCCACTTTCTCTTCATCAAAGAGGTGCAAATATTTGCAGTAGTCTTCTGTTACTAACTCCTCTGGCAGTATTGACTCCAGAGCCTCCCTTTCCTTAGTGGATTCTATAATACTAATGGCATACCGCTTGGTGTCTTTCCCTATCACTATTTTTGGTCCAACCTAGATTTCCACTCTGGTGACCTTGGTGAGTCTTCTACTACTTGCTTTTCTTCCATCAACAACTGTCAAGGTTCTTGGGGTCTCTAAATTTGACATAGCAAAAGTATTTCTCTGTGCAAATATTTCATCCATGAATATGAAACCAGTTGTGCCTATATCCAATAGGGCATAAAACTCTACAGTGTTATTTAATGTTACTTGGACTACTGAAAACATTTCTAACTTTTCTGTTCTGGTAGCTTTCTGGGTAAGACTTATCCCTTAGGGTTTCTTCAGAGCTTGACTAGTATCTAGTTCTGACTCTTGGAGTTTCCTGACTGAATTGTAACAGTTGCTACTTTTGTGCTAGTGGTCTGTAACTCTTTGCTAGTTCCCTTCTTTAGACAGTTGCTAGTATAATGTCCCTCTTTTCTAAAATTGAAAACACAAGGCTTTGTTTTTGTAGCAATCCCTCTCTTCCTAAGTGATCTTGTCTTTTTCCTGGTGTTATCCCTTCTGGTCGTAGTTGCTAAACTTATTCTATTTCTTAAAGCTTTACTTCTACTGTTCCTTCTAGGACTTGTTGGTAGGTTTCTCTTCCTTTTCCAGGATTGACTCAAGTTGACTTTCTAACTAGATACACAGTTGTGTGGAATTCGAGTATGTCTTAGGGAGATATAATTGGTAGGCTAAGGCCTTATAGACTTTTCCTTTCAGTCCTTTCTTGAATAGGAGTATCTTCATCCTATCATCTTTAGGTAGACTGGTATTGAATGCAAGACCATCAAAGTCAACACAATACTCAGATACATTCCCTTTATGTCTGAGGTTTTCCAACTACTGGTAAGCAGTATTATCCTTATCTAGGTCATCATATACTTTCCTTAGGGCTTCTTCAAAGGTTGACCACATTTCCTCATGTTCTTTTCTATTCTTAGAATTCTTCAGCCTTCTGGCGATGTACCACTTTTGTGCTAGTCCCTTGAGGAATGATGCTGCTTACTTGATCTCATGGCCTTTATCTTTGAACCTATATTCATTGACCTTGAAGGTGTCCATGTACCTGGTGATGAATAGATATAGTTAGGTGTAATCCTTTCTATCAACTGCTTTATGGTCTTTAAGTTTCACAAGCTTAGGCATTTCTTATATTTGTTGTTGCTCTTCTTCCAGTTCTTGCTATAGAGTATTGATCCTTAGCTGGAGGGTAATCTGTTCTTGCCTTAGGTTTTCATGTTATTCACTTTCTAGTACTTGCTCCCTTTTGAGGCTTTAAATTTGTTGCTTATTTACAACTTGCTATTGTCTTAGGTCCTCAAACTCTTATTCGTTATTGACACTAGAATTATAGTATTGTCTGATCTAGTATCTAATCCTTTGATACTGTGCAATGGCTTAGACCTTGTTGAGGTTGAAGATATCTCAGAAGAATTTTAGTACCTCTAGGCCTAAGATAGCTATTGCCTCTTCTGGATACTCAGGTGGGTCTGGAACCTTTTCCTTGGTAGACATTGACTAATGTCTATACCTTTTCACTGCTATGAACTCGTCAATGGTAGGGTCTATGATGGTGAGTAGTAGGGTTCTGAGTTTATTAAGGTAGACTAGGGTGACAGGGTAGTCCTAGTGTAACACAACAAGATCGTCCTTATATAGACAGAGAACAATCTTATCTTCACTCTACTAGTGTACTGGCTGTGTCTGGGAGAATAGTAATTTTAACTGTAAGGCTGTCAACCTTAGATTTCCTAAGATCTTCTCGGAATTTGAGGACAGTGTCCTCTAATTCTTTATCTAGCAGAAAACTTGCAGTTACAGCATTGGTATCTGACCACAGGTACAAGTGTAGTACTAGTACTTTCCCTAGGTCTAGAGTGACTATTACCAATTATGGTATCTGGTACTCAGTGGTTGAAGTAGATTCTGTCATCTAAATAGTCATCGTAGTAATAGTCTTTGCAGATAAATCAGTGGATTTACCCATTGCTGTTATGAACACTGGTAGTGGTTCTCATCAAGGTACCTGGATGATGTGCTATGATGGAGGTTATGCTTAGATTGTCAACATATGAGTATGCCATCTCTACCCTTCACCATTGTGTTAAGTGCTTAGGAGATGAACCTCTGTTACATAACATCATAGCATAGTGTAGTATAGTGTGGCTTTGCCATCAGCCCTGACTAGGTATAAGAAGTCAGCCCTATGGTGACCATGTGATTAGCTATCACCATGATATGACATTAGCCTAGTCAGCCATGAGGTCATGATCAGGCAATCAGACTTGTATCAAAAGAGACTTTCACAAATTATGAGTGAGGGCTAAGAGGGTGATAGGCGAGCATAGTCAAATCAACTACTGATCGCATCCTATACTTTCCAGACTCTTCTATAGGTATTGGTGATTTAGAATCAAGGGATAGTCTAGATTGTAAAAGGGTTCTTTGTATTTCTATTTCATTTGTCATCTCTTTATCAGCTTAGGTGAAGGATATGATATATAAGCATACAGTTGTTCTTGTCTTTATCTTTTCCTTCCTTCCTTCTTTTGCACAGAGCTTCCTATCTTCTCTATGATCACCATTATAAAAGCCTAAATACTTATCTTCAAGCCTTAAAGAATATATTTGTCTATCTCTCTCTTTAACACTTGAAGTCTACCCAATTATCATAGGAAGGATATCTTCTAGTTGAGCTTTTGTTTAGCTGAGATATCTGAGTTCACTGAGTAACATTTGCGAAGCATACCAGAGGTATCCTTAATGAGTCATATATGATCTATATAGGGTAATCTATCACAATTGCAGTTTATAATACATAAACCCTTTTTCCACTATAGCCTAGTTGCCTTCTTAAGTCCCTGCTACTCCCTAGTCTTGCAGCATATGTGGTGGTCAATAGGGTTGAATTTCTAACTATAAATGCTGCACCAAACTTTCTAAGCTCTTGCTAGTCTCTCAGGAAATATCTCTGGTAATGCTGGTCTATCCTAGACCTCTAGGTTAAAATGGACTTTGCAATCCCTCTTCTAGGGAGCAGGATTTGAAGGTCTTTGGGTTCTTCTAGAGGAAGTATATTCTTGTCTGGTAGTAGCCTGGTCTATTCCTTGATAGTGAACTGGGTTACCTCTTTTTGGAAGTTCTAGTTGGCTGGGGATAATATCCAATGTCACCTAAACTCTCATGTATCTTCTTTGATGGTGATTTATGTATGACACAGTATAGTTTAAAGGACAACTCCTTTAGCAATACAATTAATCCTTAGTCTATATTAGGGTTATAGGCAAATCAGGATGGAAGAAGATATATAACTCTTTAGAGGATTCAAGAGGTACACATAAAGCGAGACAATAATGTGCTAAAGGTTTGTAGGAATAATCTTTTATTCCTATGGTATATACTTAAGATACTGTATAAAGAAAAAAGAGAGGTCTTCAATTTCCCTTATAACTACCTAAGGTACTATGGCAGGGCATTTACACTTAACTAAAAGTAGAGATATAACCATAGCCCTCCCCCCTTAAAACTAAAAAGAAATCCTCTACCTACTTGTACTAAAAAAGAAAAACACAGACAACTATATACAAAAGCTAAGAGGGGAAAAATAATCACTAGGTGAACCTTAAAATAATGAAAAAAAAAACCCTATATACACTACATGACCAAGTGAAAAATAAAAGAGAAAAGAGAAAAAGAAATGCACAAACTCCTCCTTACTTAACCAAAGCATTACAATAATAGTTCCATTGCAGAAAAAATAATAACAAAGCAGAAAGGAGAAACTAAACTCCCCCCATAGTGGTGGACTTATCCTTCCTATTACACTTAGCAAGTTTGGCCTAGATCATCATCATATAGATTGGATCATTCCCTTTATTGTTACTAGCACAATTTGCAGATCAGAGAATAGGGTTCTCATAGGTGAAGCCTTTCAGTTGTTTGTAGTCATCTACCCTGTAGGTATATTTGGAGATAGTGTGGGGGCTTATACAAAGTTAGCAGTAAGGAGGAGATTGACAGTTATGGACTAGGTGTCTAAACTTCAAGTAGTGCAAACATTGGGTGTTGGCACTGAAGTAGATGTACTTGACAGTGCACTGGGTTTTGTTGAGGATAGTGAGGCCCTTTAGGATATGAGCCTCAATGTTATTATTGATAACAGTTATCATAAGTGAGCTGTGATTCTATTTGTTGATTTTGGTGCTGGATGTCAGCTAGTGCTGGGTCATAGCAAGGGTAAAACTGGAGTTATAGCACTCAATCTCCTGGCAGAGGTAGGTCATTTGTCCTATAGAGTTGAGGTCAGTAGTAGTGGGGATACCATGGATAATGTATTTTTTCCATATGTGATTGCGGTTAATGCCCTTAACATTGCAGAATTCTCTAATAGCTTTGGTGATAGCAGGGCGGTATGCAAGGATAGCAGCAGCAGTAACAGTCTCCATAGTGGTAAGGACTAGCATGGTGGGGTTATTATTGTGACATCTTTAGATTTAAAGGGGGGAGGGAGCTTTGGCTTTATCTAGGGCTAAGTTAACATGGTCATGGATTTGGATATGGGCATCCTCACCGAAGGCCAATGGTTCTTAAAAATCGATAATGACTTCACATTCATGGTGGGTTAGATACTGTGGGAGTGGAAGCTGGGTAGTTAGGAGAAGGTCCTTCTAGATAACTAGGCTACCTTTCTTCTTTTGTTCTTTGGAAATAACTTTAGCCCAGGTTTTAGTGTCCTAGGCTTGTTGCTATACAGGAAGGGAGGTAGAGGTAGTAGCAATCAAACGAAGTTTCCTAAGATCTTTCGCAGTCAGTTTTTGTTGTTTTTGGATGTACTTAAGTAACTCAAGGACTTCTGGGGGAGTAGATGAGGCTTTAGTAGCAGGTACTAGTACTTCAATTACGGGTAGGGGTGGTCACAACTCTAGAGTAGCAAGTCAGTTAATGAAGTCTGTCTGGGTATTGGTAATGGTAGTAAGGGCTAACTAGATAGAAGCCAGTAACTGTTGAATAGCAGGAAGGTCTTGAGTAAAGATAGTGATAAGTCTATATATGTTGAAGGTCTTAATAGCCTATGTACATTGGATATCGGAACCTGTGCAGGCACTGTTCAACGAGTTGTTGTATCCAAGTAAGTGACAAAACTTGGATATCATAAGGTCAACTTTAATCTGTCTGAATACTTCAACCCTTTACATTGTTTCAGGGGAGGGGAGAGGAGCATCTTTAGGGAAAATAGGGGTTGAGGTAAAAGGGGAGGGCAGGTATAGAGGAGGGACAGGGATATTGCGATAAGACATTGGTAAAGGGTAGAGATAGAAAAGTTCATGATAAGAATTTTCTGTATAAGTAAGGTTTGAAGGTTACAAAGTAGGATGAAGAAGAAAGAGAATAAACATAGGGATGTGTGGGTTTCCTTCTCTTTTATACCAATCATCAATAGCAATACCTCCCTTCTAGAGCAGTCTCTTTAGAACCTGTTTTGTCCATATGACCCTTTACCATATGTCATTCAATCTAAATACTGTTCTCATAACCTCTGCAAGGCAGACAGCTAAACATGAGTAACCATACATGACTGAGTGATAATTTATGACTTATAATGTGGAATTCCAAAGAATATCACAATAGGAAACATAAAGGGAATATGATAAGTATGGAAGTACATGACCACAGTTTATCACATTGCCATCATCATCTGCCTTCCTCTTTATAGATATGGTGATCTTGATAGTAGAGATAGAGAACTTCCTCATAGAATAACAGTCCTTGCCACTATGGTGCTTAGACATGCAGCGAAGACAGGCTCTATTCTTCTTAGCCCACTTATTCTCTTCCTCAGTAAGTTGAGGAAGCTTCCCCTTGTCCTTAGAAGTAGACCTAGAGGGATGCTTATCATAGGTTTTCTTAGTTTTAGAAGGAGCAGATAAGGTAGAGGTCTACTTATTCAAGTGTCCCTTATAGGACTCCTAGATGGCCTCTAAAGTATCCTCCATCACCAAGCCCACTTATACTACTCTAGATAACTATTCTACTACTAGAGTGTCATAAGTAGTCTAGGCTACCATTGCCAGGTAGAGATCCTCCTTCAGGCCTTTCTCTACCCAAAACTGGAAGGTTTCTTAGTCGTATTCTATAACCTGGTCAAGAGCTTCCAAGTGGGTAAGGTAGGACAGGATCCCCTTAGTTTGCTGGGTACTAATAATATACCTAATTGCCTAGGGCTTACTAGCAAAAGCTCTAAAGTAAGTCTTCACTGCTTTGGTCAAGTCCTCCTATATAGTGATCAGCTGGGTCCACTGCTAAGCCTTGGCTCTACACTAGATTGCTGCTGTACCTATCATGTATGTTAACGCAAATCTGGTTTTAATCTAGTCATAGGGGAAGGCATGAGCTTAGAGAGTAAAGTAGTTCTCATATTGCTAAATGAACTTCCTTATATCCCTTACCATCACTGAGAATTTCTCATGATCAGCAGGCTTAGGACCCTTGAATAATGTGGGAACCACTAGAGGTATAGCAGGGGTTGATCAGTTAGAGGGAGGTGCTAGCAGGGCAGTTTACTAAAGTGCTTCCTACACAATTCAGACAACATCACTCTCCTAAAGTGGATGAGTAGAGGTTTTACAAGGTGGAGGTGAAAGGAAGCAAAGGAGGTAGTACCTCTTCTCCTTGAAGGTCCTATAATAGCAGGATGAGAGGGGTCCAGATGAGGAGGAGTAGGAGAGAAAGGGCTAGAGTATGGCTAGAATGATGGGATGGCCCCACAAGGATAAGAAGGTGGGGTAGACATATAGGTAGCATTACTATTAATGTTGATAGCCTCTCCCCTTGTATGGGAATAGGGAGGTAAGACTACTGATCTGTAAATATCCTTGTACTAGTAGTACAGCTCCTTCTACATCTTGGAGTTGGTGCTATATAGTAGGCAACATCTAAAAATTCCATCATAGGATCTATAATAACAACAACGAAAGAAATTAAGTTTTTAAAAACTGCGAGTTGTGCGAAGATACTAGGCTATCACATCTAGTTTTTAAAATTTGAAAAAAGGTTGTGGTTGTGGAATTATAGAGGGTTTTCCTTGGTATGGCAGCTGAGAGTTTTTGGACATGTACAAATTTGTTAAGGCCAGATTGAAATACCGCTACAAATGATTGACGATCATTACCTAAATTTATTTAGTAAGCCTAGGGAAGTTTCCATCATTACCTAAAATAGCTTAACCTCTTTTCTAATAAAGGTTAGTGTACTCCAGTGAAATTTGGACATTCGCCAAGACATACCCTGGTTTAGGCAGTGTTGGCAGTGACCCTGGGGTGAGTAGAAAATAGGGGGCAGGGTCACCCTCAACCAAGTTTACTGACCCCCCTCATGAGGGGTCACCGACAGGGGTCACTGACAGGGATCATTCGAGGTCACATGGTACTAAAAACAACAAGAAAAACACGAGAGTCCCATTATAAACAAAAAATAAAGAAATACTTCATGCCAATTCATACACATATACTTAAGTAGCTTCCAATGCGGCTCTTCTTATCACAGGATCCATATTTTCTCGTTCCTCAATGAGCTCGGCAATTGCGGAAAAAAATTCTTCCTCATCATGCAAATTATCTAGCCCTCTTCTCCAAATTACGTAGTAATCCAAACCTGAAGAGCAATCAAACAATTCCCTTAATGTTAAATTTATCTTTCCATCTGGAAAGGCTGTGTTTCCTAAATCATCCGTAAGATCCTTCATCCACTGCTGTGTCTCAAGCTCAAACTCTTCGGGACCTAAAATTTCCACCTCTTCCAAGCGAGCATTTTGAACTTGTTTTCGCATACCAGGTGTGGTAGGAGCAAGAGTTCTCGGCGGTTCTCCGACAATGGTTTCTGAAGCAGCCACAGAAAAAGAGCTAGCCGAAGGAGTTGTATGAGATTGGGTTTTCTTGCGAATAGGTTCATCGCAATTTGCTTGTTGTTGAACTCGGAGATGACTCTTAACCTTTGCAATTTGCGCAACTTTCTCGGCAGAATATCGATTCCGGTGTCGTGTATGAATAACTCCCATAGAAGAAAATAGTCGTTCACATGAAGCCGAATTTGCCGTGACACTTAAAAGCCGGAGGGCAAGTGAAGCAAGATCTGTCGACTGGTTCTTTAT
>JABYPW010001130.1:0-17546 GCA_016880775.1 Phymatotrichopsis omnivora
TGTGGTGTTGATGCGACCGAGGGAGGGGCCGCGAAGTTGACTTGTGCGAACGCTCCGGGGGGCCTGGGCACCCCTCCTAGGAGCTCTGAGAGCGTCGCGATGAGGTTTTGCACGGTCGGAGGCTCGCTAAGCAATCCTGGAGCAACAGTACGATCCTGTGTTGCAACCTCCATGCGGAGACCGATCGTGTGTGTCCGCTCACCATCTCGCTTAACACGATCGGGTGTCGGACAAAGGATGTGCATGTCGACGATGTATCTCTGGTATCGCCGCGGGAGAAATGTCTCGCTAAGCCGTGGTTTGCACGGTCGGAAAGGCGTGGGATGTTTGGAGCATCTGAAAAGGGATCATCATGTGCTGCACAAACTAAAAGGCCAGCCCGGGTGCGGGCCAGCGAGGAGGATCTTCACCCTAAGGTAGGGGGTATGTCGAGATTCTTGAGAAGCCTGCCCCGAACATGAAGCGACCAACGACCGTCCTTAAATACTTTCCAACCAAGGGAAATGAGTCATCTATGACAAAGGAAATTACATAAGAAATAGAACCTGAAAGAAAGCCTTAGAACTCCCATGACTCATTCTAACATCATCTGACGCGATCGTAACATTCCTATGAGTCATAACGGAAATGATCAGCGTTATGGTCTGAGCTCAGATCGCCGATCTCGGGTAAGATCATTATCACGCGATTACTGGCTTAATCAGCTTGAGTCATACCAACCGCAGGTGACTAGTCTGCAGGAGTTACTCAAGTTTGTCCGATCATGTGAGGTACGCTTGAGAGAGGATGACGGGTGAGTCAGACCCTGACTCATCTTCATCAGAGGCGCCACATATGACTCATCCTGAGGCAGAGCCCTTTGTCACATGGTCCTTTCGTGTGGCGCAGGGGTATACTCACAGGAAGTTGCTCATCTAACTAAACTCATCATCGCATGTGGGCCTTGGTACCGTGGCTGTAACAGGCCATCCATTTAGGGGTATGGTATAGTAGATAGTGATAGTTTGATTCCTACGGTAGTCATAGTCTCTTTCTACTATACCTGAAATTTAGGATCTCAGTCAGAGACAATATTGGTAGGAAGGCCATAGTACTTCCAGATTTCTAAGGCAAAAGTGTTAGCCAAATCCTTGGAGGTAATGTTGGTGCCAAGAAGTATAAAGTATGCCATTTTAGAGAAATGGTCTACAATAACCTAAATCTAGGTATGGCTATTTGAGGTAGGAAGTTCAGTAATAGAGTTAATAGGGATACTTTCCTACAGCCTCTGGAGTAGTTCTAGGGGAAGTAATTGCCTGTATGCTATGTATTATGTAACCTTGTTCATTTAACAAGTATAGTAAGCTGTGATGTATTCAGCGATGTCTTTTCATAAGTTAGGCCAGGAAAAATCCCTAGTAACTAGTTCAAAGATCTTATCTTAGCCAATGTATCTAGCTATAGGGTGATTATGCTGTGTCTTTAAAACCAAAGTATAGAGGTACAAGAGGACAAACTATAGGTTATTGTAGAGAAGCATACTATCTTAGATCTCATAGCTGATGGAAGTTTGTTTACAAGGTCCTAGGTTTATTAGTCAGAGACCAGAGTGCTATGGAGATCCTCCATAAATTCAGGGTGAATGTTAAGAGTAACCCTTTCAGATACCACAATGTATTGTCAGTATTTGAGGAAAAGGAGTTCACACTCTGCTGACCCTGTATAGGGAAATGGTCCCTACATCATGATAAGGCATCAGCCTTGATGTTCTTGGTACATACTCTGTACATGATCTTGTAGTCAATAGTCCCCAATTTCTCTATCAACCTTACATATCTGTACGATAAAATTCTAGTCATAGTGAAGTACTCCAGATTTTTATTGTCCATGAGCAACAAGATAGGATGTAGGGAACCTTTACTCTAGTACCTTTATTCCTTGTAAAGATAAGAGAAAACTGCTAGCATTTCCTTGTCGTAAATTTCATAGTTTCACTCTAGGGGATACATCTTTTATGAGAAGTAACTGATAGGATACAGCAACTCATCTGGGAACTGATGGGACAGGACTCCTCCTATAGTGAAGTCACTTGCATCAGTTTCTGCAAGGAGAGGAATGCTAGAGTTATAGTAGAAGAGAATAGGTACAGAGGTGAAGTATTTCTTAAGCTCTATAAAGGAGTCATCTTGAGCTTTTCCTTATTTCTAAGTCATGTTATCCTTGGTAATGTATATAAGAGGGGAAGATAGCTTCAAGAAGTTTTTGACGAAGACTTGGTAAAAGTTAGCAAACCTAAGGAAGGACCTAATACTAGTGACCACTTTTAGAGCTGGCCATTCCTAAACCATTTGCACCTTATCACTTGCCATTTAGATCCTATAAGCCAAGATGATGAACCAAAGGAATTTAACTTTGTCAATTACAAAGTGGCACTTGGAAGGCTTGAGGGCTAGTTGTTATTTGTCTAACCTCAAAAGAACTTGCCTTAATAGGTAGTCATATTCCTATTGGGTTTCTACATATATGAGGATGTCATCTTGGTAAACAATGACTCCTACATATAGGAGATCCTGAAGGGTGGTGTTCATCATTTCCTAGAAAATAGCTATGGCATTACAAAGACTGAAAGGTATTACTAGGTACTTAAACTACCCATAACATATATAGAAGGTAGTTTTGCACTCATCCCCTTTACCTATGCAGATCAGGTTGTAGCTTTTCTCTAAGTCAAGCTTGGTGAAGATTTTGGCCTTACCTATCTTATCTCACAGTTCACCTATAACAGGAATAGGGTAACAGTTCTAGACAAGGACTTTGTTGAGTCCTCAGTAGTCAATACAGAGGTGGAGGGATCTATCAGCCTTTTTGATAAAGAGGATAGGAGTACTAGCTATGGACTTAGAAGGTGTTATTTTAGCTTCCTTAAGCATTGTGTTGATGTACTTATAGAGAGCCTTGAGCTCTGTTTCTGAGAGTTTGTAGATGGGTCACTAGGGAGTTTATGCTCTCTCCATCTTTGTCAACTTCATGTCCTATTCTCAGTGAGGTAGTAGCTGAGATGCTAGCTACTCTAAGAAGACTTTTAGGAAGAGTTGTTCCTACTTATTAGTTTCTGAAGAGCTGACAGATGAGGATCATAAGAAAAGCTCTATGGAGCTTTCTAGAGGTAGCCTTGCTATGGCTAAGTACCATCTCAATATCTCCCCTAGACTAATAGGTGTATCAACCTACATAAGTAAACCTCTCTACCTATGGCTTTAGTGTTGGTATAGAAGTCATCATATTACAAGACCTCTTAGGCTGAAGCTATAGAGATCTAGGGTTTAACAACATGATGTTTGCACTTGTTAGAGTAGAAACTGACTAACTCTGCTTTTTTATAGTCAATAGTGGGGTTATAATATTTGAAACTACTTCACCAGGAGATAGATATCGACATCAGGAGGTGTTAGTCCTACATCAAAGTCGATGTTTTCGTTATGGTTCTAGATTTGCATAAGAAGCTTCAGTGTATAATACTATTCTTACTTGCAAGTCCTATTATAGGTATAGACATTGACTAGGAATTGTCGCTTGCATCTGGGAACTGGTAACCTATCTGAGATAAGGGCTCCTATTACTCTATTATCGAGTTTAGTAGTTGTAGTTAATGTGTGGGTTTAGATTTTGTGGTTGACAGAGGTGTGCTATCTTAAGATAACTAGTACTTTAATGCATATCCTATACTTGGGGCCTTCAGTCTTAGAAGCAATGGTCATCATTTCTGTAAATATGATCCCTGATCTCTCCTAGGAACATTGTAGCTAGATGTTACAGTACCTTAATAGCTTGGTATTTTGTGATATACAGTGTGAGGAAGACACTTGAGAGGGATGTAGAAATATTGTAGACAAAAAGTGGCAGCACTACTATACAACCTGTGTATTTTGACCTTAAGGCCATCCTTAGGCAGGTAAATAGGAAAGAAAATAAGCAAATTAAATATTAGACATTAAGATCTATAAAGATACTTGTATAGTCTAGAAAGGGGATAAGGAAATTCATGCATCATAGGTATCATTCATAATCATAAATCTTGAGGTGCTCAGTTATTACTAATAGTACAAGCCACTTAACCAGTGGCCTACCCACTAAGAACCAGGGTTAGAAATTCCCTGGAACACTGTCTCTAAATTTCATTGCATAATTGATATCAAAAGATCAATAAAGGAATAATAAAGGAAATGGGTTATCGATTTATAGCTCTTCAAACTATTGAGATATCATCCCTATCTACCCATATATCAGGAAGCTCTACTACTATACCTACTACCTCTGGCTTAGCCTTCTTTATAGATTGCTTGGACATCTTATCTTCCTTATTATCATGATTCTTCTTTATCAAGTGTTGTTTAGAGAAAGGAATGTATCCCTTCTTGAAGGCAAAATATTCACTTGCTTTGTGTCCCCTATGAGCATACTTCTGATAGGCCTCATTGTCCTTAACCTATTTGAGTTCTGCTCCCTAAAGGTATGGGAGCTTTGTAGGCTCATTTTAGGCTGTAGATTTGGGTTTCTCTATCCTCTTAGCTTTGTCCATGGTCTTGGCCTTCTCTTGAGCCTTCTAGGAAGTTTGGGTCTTTTCTTATATACCTTAAGCATTCTTTCCCAGTGCCTTATAGGCTTCCTATATCTGTTGCCTAACTGTGATGGCCTGGCTAAACCATTCCTAAACTGTTTAGTACTAAGGGGAATAGCTTATTACTATTGCTTTTCTTAGATCTGGGTACAGGCCCTGGTTTACCTAGTCCTTGAGGGTAGTCTCATTGAAGTTACACATAGTATTAAGAATTCACATGTATATAATGAACTCTAATATAGGGACTGTGTGTTTGGCCTTAACCAGCTTAGTGATGTAGCTGGGCCTCAAGGTATAGGCACCAAAGTTAGATCTGATGGCTTCTAGGAAATCTTCCTATCTAGCTATAGGTGTAGTCCACCTAAGGTAGTTGACCCTCCACTAGCTAAGTACTAACCCTATAAAGAGGGATGATGCAAACTAGATCTTGACCAGGTCAGATGGGAAGGAGTGGCTCTGGAGGGTAAAGTATGTTTCCAACTAGTGTTAGAACTTGACAATGTCTTCAGCCTTCCCAGAGAACTTTTCTAGTATCAGGGGCCTTAGTCCCTTAAAGTGTGGGACTAGCTACTACATTGGAGGATTGGTAGGAGGTGTTGGTTGTACTAGAGGAGCTAGAGGTGTAGATGATGAGTCTTATACCTCATATAGGGCCTTACTGATAAGATCTCATATCTCCTCTCTCATGATCAGGCAATCCTCCATTTGAGGTAATAGCATTATAGGAGGAGAGCTTACAGTTAGTCTCCTAGTAGAGGGTCTAGGTTGGTCCTCTCAGAATTCCCTAAGAAGGTTAGCTGGCCCTCTGCTCTATCTATATAGGGGAACCTCAGGTGTTTCCTCCCTCTCCATAGGTGAAAGAGGGACAACTATGTCTTTGGGTAGCTGAGATACTATGGGGGAAAATTCTGAATTTAAAGGACTCTTATACTGATTGTAGAGGCTGTGGTAGTGCTGAGCATTATCTGTTACTTCCTTGAGGTCAGCTTCTATTTCCTACATTTTCTGTTCTAATGTAGGTATGGAGGCATAGTTTTAACCTCTGATCATAAGCTTAGACTCAGTAGTAGTAAGCTGAGCTTGCAAGGAAACTTTATCAGCTTTTAAGGTAGAGTTCTCATCCCTGAGTTGATTGTTATTGGTTTGCAACTCCATTAGGAGTTGCGAGATATCTGTAGCCTAGAGAGCTTCTCTTGCTACTCCTATATCTTTGGTGAATAATTAGTTTTCTATCCCTAGTTGCTCTATCAAAAGGCTACTTCCCAACTCCACCTCTTCTCTAATTTTGCTGTTATATAATAGGTTAGCTTCCTATTGTTCCTTGAGAAGAGTAACCACATTTAGGAGTAGGTTGGTGAGAGTAGGAGGGAAGGAGACTAGGAGTGGTAGAAGTATTTTCCCTATTTGTTTATATATTAAGATGGTGGAGAACAAAATCCCTTACACCTCTTCCTTTTGTTGTTAGAATTTAGCCAAGAGTTAGGTCATTATTTGCTGATAAGCCTTATCTTTAATAAGGTCCTAAACTTGGAGTAGTATGGTATCTAGTTCTAGGAAGTTCTGCTAGATACAGACCTTGTGTTTCTCAATGAACTTCTTAGCTACATTATAGTTTAACTGAGTTTTCGAGGATTCTTCTCCCTGATTATGTAGAAACCAACCTGGCTTAGATAGGTTAATATAGTTTATTACCCTTATAGAGGGTGAGGGCATTTAGGGCATCAGTCATAGGAATATCAGTACTATCCATGACTTAAGAATATAGTGTTATAGTAGGTGTCTTTATGAAGAATCAGTAATATACAAGTGCTACTCAATAAGGAGGATTACTGAGTAAACTCAGATAGCTCAACATCTAAGTCTAGATCTATAAATAAAAGTTCCTATGTGAAGAAAAATAGAGAGAGATGTAAAGTTCAAGAAGTAGAATGAATATATTCTTAAGACTTGTAGCTAGTCTATAGTCTGAAGATAAAATGAAAGAAGAACTAGAAAAGTGACCAACAACCCTTCTTTTTGTACAATTCCTTCCTAGAAGATGACTCAGGGTTGACATAAGATATTATATAAGAAATATGACCTAATAGAACCTCCATAACACATTCTGACAAATCTATATTACTAATCATAACATTTTTAGGAGTTGTAATGGAAATGATTAGCATTGTTATAAGGATGGATTGCTGATCTCAGGACAGCTCATCATCATGCAATACAGCTCGATCAGCTCATACATTATTCTGTTATGACTGACTAACTCATGCGAGTTACCAAAGTTATCGGATGACATGTTAGGATGCATACCAGCTGTTGCTAGATTAGTCAGATCTTAGCTAACATAATAGATTCAAAACATTCTAATCTTCAGAGGCTAGAGCCCACACTTGATAGATAATATCTGCTTAACTATGAATGGGAATACTCACTGAAGTTGCTTATCTAACATAACCTATTTTTGCATACGTCCCTATTACTTAGGCTGTAACATGTATAGGTAGTATACCACATGAGTTCTGTGTACTAGTATAGGTTGAAGAAGTAGATTCCTCTATTGTAGAGTAGTGTTAGCACTTCTGAGGAGTGAACTTTAACTGTAATTGAGTATGTAGCTTTAAACACTCATAACTTAGGTTTGATAATATGCACTACTCAGATAAGAATGCTAGAGGTAACCTGTACTTCAGCAGATATCAACTTATAAAGTTCTTCTAGGAGTATAGTTCTAGGTATACCCTTGATTATGATTGAGGAGTTAATTAGTACAAGTTAGAGAGGCTCATATATTACCACAATATATAAAGAGATAACATCATAAAGAGCTTAAGTGTATGTCTTGTAAAAGGTTATAGGCCTTGATAGGTTAGTCATAGCATCAAGGATAGTATAGCTGTCCTAGTATCATTATATAGTAATATGCAATGTCATAGGTTTAAAACCCACTCATACTACCCCTTAGTACTATAATTTCATAGTTGGTTATAGGTTTTATAGTATAGATAAGTTTTCCCTAACTATATATAGTTCCCTAATTACTAGTTAAGTCGATGTAAGTAAATAAAACTAATGATCACAATGGCTATATGAAGGTTACCCTGACAATGCTTTATAGATAAAGGTACATCTTGATACTCTTATATATATGACTATATCTTTGCTCTTAATTGAGTGTACACACCCTTTCTATATAATAGTGACTAAAGGAATCTAGATTCTGATGGGTTAGTGGTGATGAAGTTGACTATACTAATTTCATTGACAAGTACTTAAAAGTTGTATTTATAGTATAGGAGATAGAACTTACTTTTAAGCCTTTTAGAGATTTGGATAGGAAGGATATTTACTTTTCATTCCAAGTTATCAGCTTTAGGGGGTAGTGTAGTAGGATTGTTACAGGAAACTCTTTATGAGTTCCATGTACTAGTTAGCTATTCTACCCAACATCTCAAATCAGCTTGGAGACATGAGCTAAAGATTAGTTGACTTGCCTACAAGGTAATTCTGCTTACCATGTCTAGTGTACCAATCTCTATCTAACATCCAACTTTGATAATTATTACTCCTCTAAGACAAGTTCTCTGATCTCAGATGGATTAAGGAACCACTTATCTTAATAAATGATAGGAGTAGTTACATGCCTATGAATAGCTGCACCACCCTCTAGATCACCTGATTAACATCAAAGTGAACACCATTCCTACTCTCATATAGCTGAGAAGTATGTTCTAGTCTTTAGAAGACCATTGACATAACTCATTCCTTCAATCCATCATAAAGATAACTAAGATAATAGAATAGAGGTAAATCACTATGTAATAGGTATAGTTTTCCCTGCACAAGGCCAGCTAACACTATGAGGTAGTGACAGAGTTGATAAGCTTTGGTAAGACAATAAATATAATAAGTACCCTGTATCTTGCTTTGTTAAATATGAGGATCAGTGATACTGATGATGATCTTCATTGATCATAATAAGGACATCATAGAGGTAGCCTAAGTTAGGCCCATAGAAATAGAGATGAAGATACTACTGAGGAAGGCTTTATTAAGTGCATGGTATTGGAGATGAATATACTGCTAAGGTAGGCTTCATCAAGCCTACAGTATCGAAGATGGAGATACTGCTAAGGTAGGCTTCATCAATCCTATGGTATTGGAGATGGAGATACTACTAAGGAGGACTTCATCAACCCCATAGCATCTGACATAGAGATACTACTGAGGTAGGCTTTGTTAAGTCCATAGTATCGAAGATATAGATACTGCTGAGGTGGGCTTTATCAAGCCCATAGTATCGAAGATAGAGATACTACTAAGATAGGCTTCATCAAGCCTATAGTATTAGAGACAGAGATACTACTAAGGTAGGCTTCATCAAGCCTACATTATCAAAGATGGAGATACCACTAAGGTAGTCTCTATCAAGCCTATAGTATTGAAGATAGAGATAGTGCTAAGGTAGGCTTCATCAAGCCCATGGTATTGAAGATAGAGATACTGCTAAGGTAGGCTTTATCAAGCCTACAGTATTAAAGATAGTATTACTGCTAAGGTAGGCTTTATCAAGTGTACAGTATCGAAGATAGAGATACTGCTGAGATGGGCTTCATCAAGCCCATGGTAGCAAATATAGAGATACTGCTAAAGTAGGCTTTATCAAGCCCATGGCATCGAAGATAGAGATACTGCTGAGGTAGGCTTTGTTAAGCCCATGGTATCAAAGATAGATATACAGCTAAGTTGGGCTTTGTCAAGCCCTACCTTATCCTCTTCCTCCTTGAATACACCAGTGTATGCATATAGTTATATAAGGTATAACATTGTTTAAACCTTATAGAAGCAATTTTTTACAAGTGTCTCTTTTAGTTTCCTTCTAAGGTAGCATAATTATGCCAAACACTGATCATAGACTTGGTATAGATTAACTGGGATCATCATAGGTTTAACCTCCTATTCACTGTTCGATAAGACTTGTATATTGCCTATATACCTGATCATGCTATAACTATTAGGTTGACTTTAAAAAAGTTCATCAAAGCCTCTATTATCCTATACTATAGTATATGAACTCATTTAAGCCTTATATGAATATTAAGTATGGCCATTTCATAGTTTAGGTAATACCACTATAAAATTAGTGTTTGTAATAGGGATCCTGTATGAGGTACATATATCATTCACTAAGTATAATTCTTTTGTTCTTAGGATCCTTTGTACTCTTTAAGTTAGTGTTAGTAGTTTTATCAGGGGGATTACTGGGGCAAGTATCACTGCTTATTTACTTTTCTTTTCCTTTCTTCTTCTTACCCTTTTTGTTGTCTTTCTTACTAGCCTCAAATGATTGTTAGATAAGGTAGGGAGAGTAGATAGCTGCTTAGATATATGAGTAGGAGTTAACTGCTACTGCTATTTGCTAAGTAGCTATACTAACCTAGTTAGTTTCTTTTTCAAGTTACTTAATATTTACTGCTATAGTTATGTTAGAGGCAGATAGAGAGGTGAAGAGTTGAGACTAATTATATAGTTTTTAGTAAATAGCTTATAATGTATCTACTACTAGTTTGCCAATGGTTACAATATAGCAATAGGCATAGTTAAGGGCTCTAACTTCTCCTTATAGCTAATAGCATATTTAGGTATATGTATCTATTACTAGAATTTTAGTAAGGAGGAGGATAGTGTTTTAGGAGAGATCTTACTATAGTTCTTAGGCTTATATTTGCAGGGTAGGGGATGGAGGAGGTTGGCTTTTACATAAGTAGACTTGGTAGGGGTACCTTCAATATCTATCCTTTCCTTATCCTTTGCTTTCAAGAGTGAATTAGTAGTAATAGCCTTATCATTACTATCTTTATCAGCATTTCTATCCTATCTTCCTAGTAGTACACTAGCTACAAAGGTATATAGGTTAGCCTATTGCAACTGTAGGGTAGGGGTAGGATTTTTAGGAGGTATAGTAGAGGTATAGCAGCTAATATTAGAAGGGTTAGAGGCTAATAGTATAGTTAGCTTATCTATTATAGCCAAGTAAATAGGGGGTACTTAACTCTAGTTCAAAATATAGCTTGCTACTGACTACTAGGATTCAAGGGGGATGATATCTGGTATAGTATGAGTTTTTCTTATAGAGTAGTAGGTAGAGGTGTTTAGAGGGGTAGACTTCTACTAGGGAGGGGTGGTAGGTTCCCTTGCTATTGTAGTGAAGATTATAAGTAAAAGAGTATACTATAGTAGTTTTACTAGTTAGGTTTACCTAAAATCAGGTTACCTTATTAGTGGACTATATGCTAACCCCTATCTGAGGGCCTAAAAGGAAGTGCCTAGTTTTAGCAGAACTTAATAGAGTGGGAAAAGAGAAAGTACTTTTAGAAGAGTAGACAAATTTCTCCTCATTAGTAGGTGTTAAGAATGTAGGTAGTAGGAGAGAGTTTATAAGAAGCCTGTAATATAATAGAGGGTATGATGATGATGATGATGATGTTTTATTTCGTTTTGTAGCTTACAAGACTAGCTCTTCACTAACTCAACTACAGGGCTGTCCGCATGCAGTTTAAGACTATGGCGTATCACCCCAAAATAAAACAAAGGAAAAGAAAAGTAAAAGGAAACCACATGCTCAAATCCTCCCTGCCCCTACTTATCCTCCTCAAAATACCTGCTCACAGCAAATGATTCAGATACATGATAAAAGAAAGTATGTTCCGTCTCCTCCACCTCGAGAAACTTCCTTCACTAGTTCTGGGTAATAAGGGGACTTGTAGGTATTGTGTTAGTACTGGTGGGCATGGTTGCATAGGCTAAGAGAGCCGGCAATGTAGCGATCAGTAGGTTTTGTATTTTTTCATGGTTGTACATCCTGCAGTAGGGGGTACATATGGTCACAAGGTTTGAGTAAGTTTGTTTTGGTATTCTCAGCTTCATTGGTTGGATTCATATTGTCACCATGGAGGGGCGATGGGGGTGTTTGTTACGACTGTAAAGGTTACTTACAGGTTTGTATAATTGCTCTAGGAGGCCTGGGCACCCCTCCTAGGAGCTCTGAGAGCGACCGCAGTAAGTGGTGTGGTAGGTATCGTGAGACCTCGCTTAGGCAAACATGGTACAGTTACAGGGGGCTGTAGGGGGACTCTCAACCCATCAGGTAGGCCATCACTCAACCTACAGGACACCGTATTATCTCACTTAAAAGGAGTGTATTGTATGCGCTCATCGTTGTCGCACTTGGGTGGTATTGAGTTGCAGTCTTCTCACCCAGCTGAGGCCAGGACTGGAGATAGTTTCTGCTTAAAGGAATGTGGGGGGTAGAAAGAATGTCTTAGGAAGCCTGTAATAGAGGGTATGAATACCTAGTTATATAGTAATTTACTAGCTAAATTAAAAGGTATTCAAAAATGACATTATGATATAAATTTCTAGTGCTTAATACTAATTTAATTTCTTTATTTATTTATCATTACTTTATTGTCTAGAATTAACCAGTATAGAGAATTATTACTTTTTTGAAGGCTACATAATTAATACTAGTACAAATACTTACTTCACTAGACTAATTAAATACTATGGTGTTCCAAACAATTCTTCTTCTAAATATAATTTTTTTATCTATGTATTCCTATCAAGTGGTGAAGGTATCTGAATACCTAGATTCTTAAGGAACAAAATGGGAAGTATTATATAATTAGGAAACAGTTCTGGCAAGTGAACGCCTTGGTGGAAATAGCAACACTAAACTAGTATACCCTACTCAACGAACCAGGAGACTTCACAAGAATTGACCCCGAGCAAAGGCAAAGTGGAGTTCTGGACCTATGGTGGACGAACACAAAAGGACTACACGAGGCAAGAACCGTCCCAGTATTGCAGGACTTTGGAAGCGATCATAGGCCGGTCTCCCTAAACACCTCCCTCCCAACAGACATAACACAAAGAACCTCCCCAGATTGGAAATGCTTTCACATACCAGACGCCTCAGAACCCTCCATCCTCAGAGAAGAGCTCAATCAAATAGACCTGGACTATGACCTGCTGCAAGAAGGAGTAGAACAATGGCTACACAAAAAACTTTTCCAACTGTACGCCATCATCAACAAAAGCATCCCCCTCAAAAAGATTACGTCGTACAGCAAACCCTGGTGGAATGAAGAACTAAGCATGCTGAGGAAACTTTTCAACTCTACTGCCTGAAAATACAAGCACAAACAGGCCTCGATTAGAGCCAGAAACTCGGCCAGAAACCGGTACTACGAAGGGATACAAAATAGCAAAGACGAATACTGGAATAACTGGGTCGGTTCCGTGGATGAAAACGATATCTGGAAAGTCAGCCACCTAAAAACCAAGCCAAAAGAAGACAGAATGCCAAACATCGATGCGCAGAATGCAAGCGAATATGCAAGAAAGATCATAGCAGGAATGTTCCCGAGCAGACCATAGATAGACCCGCCAAGTCCCACATGGTACCCAGAAGCCATACCGATCACAAGCACCGAGATCAGGGAGGCCCTCAGCAAAACCAAAAATACGAGTGCCCCGGGACCAGACACCATTCCCTATAGAGTATGGAAGACGGTCAACAAACAATGCCCTCATATCCTGTCCACCCTCCTCACCATAATACTCCAGCATGGAATCCTCCCCACCAACCTCGAAGAAAGCCTAGGAGTGATCATCCCAAAACCAAATAAAGAGAACTACGATGTCATCAAAGCGTACAGGATAATCAACCTAGCCAACACACTCTCGAAAGTCCTAGAAAAAATAGTAAACAACCATCTCACAGAGCACCCCCTTGCTCACAACATGATCTCCAAGTACCAGTACGGGATGATACGAAACAGAGGCACGGACGACGCTCTGACACGACTCTTCCATGAAATAGACATGCTACAAAAAGCAGGCTATAAGGTCACAACAGGTTTCTTCGACATCAAAGGCGCATTCGATAATATGACTTGGAAAAAGCTTCGCGATAGGCTCGAAGAAGGAGACACCCCACAGTATATGATTCATTGGATCATGTCCTTCCTGTCCCAGCGAAAAATCAAACTCTAGTACAAAGGCTCAACAGATCAATACTTCGAAATCTAAGTAGGAACTCCGCAGGGCTCCCCGCTGTCCCCCCTCATCTTCGTCATATACATCAAACCAATCCACGACATGGAAGAACCGCACCTAATAAAGAGCTATGACGACGATGTCTCGGTAACGGTTTACTCCAAGGCAAGACGGGACAATACCCCAAAAATCCAAAACAGGTTTCGACATATCGAGGACAAAGGTTCCAGCCTAGATATACTCTTCTCCCACGAAAAAACAGATCTCATCCACTGGCAAACAGCAACAGAAAAAGACAAACTAGAGGACCTGGACCCAATACTTTTTAGCAGTACGGCAATAACCCCCAAACAGCTAGTCAGATATCTGGGATACTTTACAGACAGAAAACGCAAACCTCTAGCACATTTCCAGCAGAGAATTATGGGAACCCTAGGGGTTTGGAGAATGATCCAAGGATTAGTCGGAAAAGGGAAAGGGCTCACAGCACATAATGCAAGAAAGCTCATCATGGCTGTCATGATCCCCAAAGTCAGATTTGGAGCCACAGTCTTCAGACCGGATAAGCGCACCACCGTCAGGCTAGATGTGCTCTTCAACCAGTTCGCAAGATGGATCACAGGATGCTTCAGTACGACCCCAATCGGCCCCCTCCGAAGCCTCGCAAGAATCCCCCCTCCAGACCTTCTTTGCCAGTACATTCACCAAAGGTACACAATCAGAGCCACAACGCTCCCACCAGAACACCCGGTTACCTCAGCTCTCCCACCGACTTTCCCAATCTGGGTTAAGAGCAGAGACCCTAACACCACCAGGCCTTTGACGGGCATCAAGATGATCAAAGGAAAGTCAAAAGGACGACAAGTTCTCAACTGGAACTCTAAAGAAGGATCCTATGTCCTAGCCCCGCCTCACATAGACCAATTGGCCAGGACCCTAAAACCGCTAATGAATCGGGACACGACCTGGAACCACTTCAATATCCTCCCTGCTGAAAAAACCCCCTCCCTGCACAGCAAAGATAAAGCAATCAAGACAATCAAAGCACAGCTCTTAAGTGCCTGGAAAGAGCAAGCCATGGACGCAAAAGGGTATATCTGCTACCCATCCCTGCATGAGGACTCGACCTTTCAACTCCCCCACGCTATTAGCCAAACCCTTTTTCTAATGTGAGCAGGAAGCTCCCACCTTTCCGGACATCTCCCTTGGAGAGAAGGAAGAATGAACTGCCCAAGGTGCCACCTGGAACCGGAAACAATCGAACACGCCATAAGGACGTGCAAAGACAGAATCTTGGAATGAGAAAAATTCCTCCCAGGAAACCCTTCTTTAACGCTCATATTCAACAGCCCATCACTGCTCAAAAAACTCACGGATTACCTCAAAGAAACAAAAACCGGGCGTCCCCTACATCATAACCAGTATAAGTTTCAAGTGCAAGTAAGTGTCCTCGCCCGTAGACCCAAATCTTGTACCCCCCTCTCTTCCCCAAAGCCCCCAAGCAGATGTTCTTCATGTGGCTCGTAGGCGCATACTGTAGATTGGCTAGACACGAATTTCGTAGAGACCGATCCCACTGAGGGACCATCGGCCCCTTCTCCTTTGTACGTTTCTACAATTTCCTTGCCTTCTTTGTCTAGTGATGGTGGATTTTCGGAGGAGGAAATGCCGGTACCTGCTTTCTCTAGTTGTTTGGCCTTGCCTGTGTTTGCGGACGTTGTTTTGAATGGGTGGTTTCTTTGAGTTCCTTTCTTATTTCTTTTGGGCACGCCATAGTCTTTGACTGTATGCGGATTCTTTTGTAAACTGCGGGAAGTAGTTTAGTAAAATGAAGAATGAATCATCATCATCATCATATTATATAATTAGTATCTTAAGATTAGGTATAGGTATACAAATCTATTATCAAACAATTTACTACAAAGGCATTCTTTATATTATATTATTAAGTATAATAATTATTAATAGGCCTTATTTCCTAGAAAAATGTATTAGTACAATAATCTAATCTAGATTCATTTTGGAACTAAGTTCAGAGAAGCTGGGGTTAATAAGAATATGGAGGTACTTTATTTTTTTGAATACTAGCACCATGAAATTATGAGGATGCTTATATATATTGAAATATTTGATACCAGAACTGGCTCTCCAAGTTTAGTCCTCAAGGTAGAGAGTTCTAGTATCTCTTTTATCAATTGTTATCAAATCTATTCCCTTATAAGAGTAATAGAAACTAATGATGATTGATTTACAAGATGCAGCTAGTTGATTAACTACCACTATCTTGCTACATTATTTCAAGGTCAAATGGTAATAGTGAAAGACTATACACTACTAAGGAGGAAGAGGCTTTACAGGAAGATGATCAACAGTCCAGCAATTTTGAATATGTAATAAAATATTTTTTATTTTTTTGGAGTTTCATTTTTTTTTTTTTTTGGAGTTTTATTTACTTGGAGTTTCATTTTTAGGGGTTTCATTTTTTGGAGTTCCATTCTTTTGGAGTTTCAATTTTTTTTTTCTTTTTTTTATTTTTTTTTTTTTTCTTTCGTTCCCCTTTCCCCTGGAATGCCGAAATTATTTTCAGGCCTTCACTTTTATTAGCTATTTGGTACTCAATATAAAACCAGCGAAATTTTCAGAGCCATTGAATTTACAATTATTTTCGTTTCGTTCACAATAAAAATTCGTTCAATATGATTTATCAATCCGTTTTAAATTATCATTAAAAAAATCATTTTTTTATATCACTCTAATCATTAAAGTAATGCTAACAAAAGCGTTGAATTCTAATTTCAAATTCTGTTTTGTCCTAGAAAAACGATTATTTAATTCTTTTTCTTACCACCATAATAATAATCCGTAAAAAACAGATTTTCTAGAGTATCAGGACACGTTACGTGAAATTGAAAATGTCTGTTGCATATAACCTAATCTTTGATTTTGTGGATAGAAATCGATTTTTTAAAGTTGCCGAGGAGAGGGAACTTGCCAAAGCTTAAAGAGATAGCTTTGGCAAAGGTACAGAGAGAAATTTTGAGCTCCGACTACCGCTCGACTCCAAGAAAATCAAGACAAGGAAACGTGAGCCGAGGGAATGCGAAATACGAGGCGTACTCCCTCCGAAGACGAACAAACTGGATATCAAAATGTTCAAGTCCTGCAATCAAGAGTACGCACACACACATCCGTGAAGACAGGAACTTCAAAGAACGAGAAAGATGTCTATCCTGTTCTCCCCTCCTCCTCCTTTATTGTATGACGAAAAATCGCAACAGTAAACGACAGATACATCCTAATACTCCTCCCTTTGGACCCCGTTTGCAAGCCACAAAAAAAAAAGAAAGCAATAGAAAATTCTAGAATAACGAAGGCCAAGGAAAAAAGGAAAACCAATAACTTCTCGAAGATCTAGAACGTTTTGACACTCCCGAAACCGGCCCGAAATCTTCCCATTCACGTTCAGCTCCTCTATCCGCATCTCTCATGCCACTTTCGCCTTGCAACCGAGACAACAAACAACGGGAGCATGAGTGACTTCACATAAACTTGTCCACTTCCCATAAACCTTGCCTAAAAGACGCTATCGAAACACAGAGATCCCAAACCGAGATTGGGCATCGTGCATTTCGTGGGGAAAAAAAAAAAAAAAAAAAAAAGCAGCGATAGAACTTCTAAGCCTGAGCATTTAACAATTTTCTTTTGTCTCCACCTTATCTCTTTTTGTAAGTCTTGCTTGCAGAGGTCCCTTTTCAAGATCCACAGCCTTCTAATCTGGATTTAGTTTTGAAAATGGATGTGTGCAATGTGAGAGCTGCTCATATAACGAGGTTTCAGTAATCATGGTGTATGCACGCATGTATAGCTTTCGTCAATGGTTTTCTTCTTGGCGTACATC
>JABYPW010001131.1:0-17545 GCA_016880775.1 Phymatotrichopsis omnivora
CCCCTTTGTCTTTATTCTGTTCTTGCCTTTCTTCTTCAGTACATAGCTACCTTATCTTATCTGTGATCACTATTGTAAAAGCCTTTAAGTTATCTTCAAGCCTTAAAGAATATATTTGTTCTTCTCTCTTCTCTAAAGAAGTCTAGCCTAAACTTGTAGTAAAAATATCCTTCTAGTTGAGCTTTTATTTAGATGAGATATCGGAGTTTACTCAGGAACATTTGTAAAGCATACCTGAGGTATCTTTACTGAGACTTTACATTCTATATAGGGTAATCACATTACTGATGACCCTTTCCCATTACCCCTAGATATAATAGCTAAGTAGTAGTTATGGCAGTGAAGGGCTAATGAGTGTGACAGTAGTAGGAGAACTTCAAACCTTCTCATATCTACTTATACACTTTCAAGCTCTATAAAGGCTGGATAATGCCCTCTACTCTATTAGGTATAAGTCAACCCTGGTAGTCCTGAGGAAGATAATCAATAGTTTAACCTATAGGTACCTTAAGCTAGTCTACAGACTCCACAGCCTATTACCATATCTACTTATATTAGTATCACACTTTTACCTTAGTAGGGAGCAGACCTTTACCTCTACCATTATTAAGTAGGAGCTACAGAACCTAGTTCTTGCAATTAAATTTATGTAAATACCCTAGTTCTATATACATCAAAGGTACTTAGGGAATCTCATTTTTACAGCTACAAAAGTTAGCCTATTCTATGCTAACTATAGTTATCACCTATACTTTATATTAGAGATATATGTAAGGAGAAGGTTAAAAACCCCTGAGAGTGTTAGGCACCTTACTACCAGACTATAGAAGGTGCAAAACTTATGCAGGGCAGAAATTACTTATGCATAAGCAAGCTAGAAGGAAGTAGTAGATCAGTCTAGAAATCTACCACCTGTGATAGAGGTAGGAGAGAATGTTTGACTTAATACTAAGTATGTGAGAACTTAGAGACTATCTAAGAAACTTGACCACAAGAAGCTTGGCCTATTCCAAGTCTTAGCAAAGGTTATAACTTGAGCATATAAACTTAAGCTTTATTACTCTATAAAGGTTAACCTAGTCTTCTACACCTCTCTACTACAGCTAATAAGTAAAGATAAACTAGTCCTAGGCTATCAAAATCCTTAACCTCCTCTAATTAGCATTGAAGGAGATCAAGAGTATAAAGTTAAGAGTATTCTTAACTCTAAATTCCTTTAAGGTGGTACTCTTCACTACCTTATAAAATAGGTCAGCTACTATAAGCCTATATAGGAGAGAGCCTAGTACCTCAATTACTCTAAGAAGCTTATTAATAAGTTCCACTACCACTTCCCTAATAAGCCTAAGTGATGATAGTGATAAAGAAATAATAGAGGTCCTACCATTTCCTACAATAATTGCATCTCTCTCAAACCAATAAAGATGAATTTGTACTTCTCCTAAAAACAGTATAATAAAAGAGGAATCCCTTGAAGACCCTATAGGCTTAAGTCTTCAAACTGTCACTAGCCAGACTTGGGCCCATGTTTTACCTATCAAAAACTCCGGTTATTAGAATTTGATTTCTTATCAGTCACTATTATATGGACAGGGTATGTACATTCAATTAAGAATAAATACATAGTTATATACATATGAGTATTAGGGTATACCTTTATCCACTAAGCACCATCAGGGTAACCATCATATAGATATTATGATCATCAGTCATATTCACTTCTATGGACTTACCAGTAATTAGGCAACTATGTATAGTCAAAAACTCCAGTTATAGGAGCTACTACCCCATATACCCTAGCTATACGTAAGGCTCGATCAGCAGTAGTAGAAGTGGGAAGAATAGGTCTTGCTCCTTACCTCCTCTATGCTATCCCTTAGTTCACCAGTTATCAAAGTAGACCCCAGTAAACCCTATTAGTAATATACACCATTAGCTCACATATATACTAGTCCTGATAAATATACCCTACCTATGACAGAAGGCTTATGAAGGATATAGTGTAAGGTATAGTACAAGGAGCTTCATAAAAGGGCATTAATGAGTAAACTCAGATATCTCAACTAGTAAGCTAGAACTGCTTATATTTCTACCTTTTATTGTAGAGTCAAGGAGAAGATAAAGATCTTAGAAGTAGAAAAGTAAAGTATAGTCTTAATACTCAAAGATAGTACAAGACTTGAGATGAAGGCTAGAGAGAGAAGAGGAAACATAATATATTACTCATATACTCCCTCTTAAATACCCAATTTTAACTTAGAGATTATCTAAGGAACTATAAAGGAAAAGAACCTTATCAAAACATTATAACCTAACTCCTATATACTCAACTAATCCCCTAGAAGATTTATCATATAACAGATAATTAATTAGCTCATGTTTATGTAAGACCATCCATACCTCTCAAAAGGAATACCTCTAAGGGTCATGTCCTCTAATGATATAGCCAATTCGAATATCATATTAAGGTTACAGTGACAAGTCATATCATCAATCATATATAGATAATCCTATGCATGTTGTATTATCAAATCCTTTCCTTCCTTAGTTAGAGCTTAGTAGTGACAACAGTAATCATATGATACTGTAGTATAAACTATAAGGGGAAGTATTTATAGATTCTAATATAACCTTTTCATTAACTTGGAACTAAGTTCTGTATATGACCTAGTACTAGGGAAAACTAAAACAATGGTGTTCTATAATACTACTACTGGCACTAATACTCCCTATTGATCTACAGTTATTTGAGATCAAAGAAGGATATGCTTCTCCCTTAGTTCACTATTATAGGGGCAGGGTATATATATAAACTTAATTACAAAGATATAGCCACATGCATATAAGCAATCTCACTAAGTGCTATCAGGGTAACCCTTGATATAGCTATTGAGGTTATCAGTCGCATTTGCTTACAAGTACTGAACTAGTAATTATGCTACCTTATATAGTCAGGGAAAACTTGCTTATACTACAAAACCTACAACCAACTGGAAATTCATGGTATGGAATGAGGCAAGTAGGATTTGAACCTACAACATTGTACATTGCTGTACAATAACACCAGGATAGCCATACTAATAGACTATCCTCCCAATGTAGGGAACATAATATCCTCTTCTTGATTCTTTCAGAGATGATGATAGCACAGTGGTATAGCTGTCTTGGTGTCATTTTGTGTAGTCACATGTAATATCATAGGTTTGAATCCCACTTAGCTCTAGTTCTATACCACAAATTACTGGTTGGTTTTAGGTTTTATAGCTTCGGCAAATTTCCCTGACTATGCAATAGTTCTGAGAATGGTAATCAGTGATTTAACCTGGGCTCACTTACCAAGTTTACCCTGTTGTTATGTCTATTGTAAGCAAATGTAACTGATGACCACAATAGCTATATGAAGGGTTACCATGATAGTGCTTAGCAAGATTGCTCATACATAATATGACTATGTCATATGCTCCTAATTGAGTGCAACTTCCTATCTATACAATATTGAATGTTGGGAAGATAATATCCTTTTCTTTCTTCTTACCCATATAAAGGGTTATCCTAATAACACTTAGTGAATTCGCTCCTATGTTATGCAACTATGTCATATGCAATTAAGTTTATATGATACTATATCTATATATCAGTAATCTGAGGGAAGATCAAGTCCACTACTTTCTTTTTATAGGGGAGGATGATGTAGTAGTAAAGCTGTCCTAGTGTCATTGTGTAGTACCATGTAATATCATATGTTCAAACCCCACTCTCCTCATTCTATACTATAAATTTCCAGTTAGTTGGAGGTTTTATAGCATAAGTAGGTATTCCTTGACCATTCAAGGGTGTATAATTACTGGTTCACTCCTGGTAAGTGAATGTGACTGATAACTTCAATGGTTGTATAAAGGGTTATCCTGATAGCTCTTAGCAAGATCACTCCTATGTATGTGGCTATATCTTTGTAATTAAGTTTGTGTATAGACCCTACCCATATAATAGTAAACTGAGAGAGAAGTATATCCTCTTCTTTCTTCTTACTTGTACAATAGTCAATAGAAGCAGAAGCATATCCTCTTCTTTCTTCTTAGGGGGAGGATAGTCTAGTGGTATAGCTATCCTAGTGTCATTATTTGGTAATGCACAATATTGTACATTCAAATCCCACTCACCTTATTATATACTATGAATATCCAAGGTTGTATAATTACTGGATGAGTCCTTGTAAGTGAATTTGACTAATGATCTCGATAGCTGTATGAATGGTTACCCTGATAGCACTTAGCGAGATTACTCCTATGTATATGGCTATGTCTTTGTAATTAAGTTTATGTACATACCCTACCCATATAATAGTGAACTGAGGGAGAAGTATATCCTCTTCTTTCTTCTTGGGGGGAGGATGGTCTAGTGGTATAGCTGTCCTAGTGTTATTGTTTAGCAATGCATAATATCATACATTCAAATCCCGCTCACATTATCACATACTATAAATTATCAGTTGGTCATGGGTTTTATAGTGTAAGTGAGTTTTCCCTCACCTTACAAGGTTGCATAATTACTGGTTCAGTCCTTCTAAGTGAATGTGAGTGATAACTTCAATAGCTATATAAAGGATTACCCTAATAGTGCTTATCGAGATCATTCCTATGTATATGGCTATATCTTTGCAATTAAGTTGGGATATACACCCTACCCATACAATAGTAAAATGAGGGAGAAGCATATCCTCTTTTTTCTTCTTACTTGTACAATAGTCAATAGAAGGAGAAGAATATCGTCTTCTTTCTTCTTAGGGGGAGGATACTCTAGTGGTATAGCTGTCCTGGTGTCATTGTTTAGTAATGCACAATATTGTACATTCAAATCCCACTCACCTTATTACATACCATGAATTTCCAAGGTTGCATAATTACTGGTTCAGTCCTTATAAGCAAATGTGACTGATAACCTCAATGACTGTATGAAGGGTTACTCTGATGGTACTTAGTGAGATCACTTCTATGTATGTGGCTATATCTTTGCAATTAAGTTTATGTATATACCCTGCCTATACAATAGTGAACTGAGGGAGAAGAATATCCTCTTTTTTCTTCTTAGAGGCAAGGATAGTATAGTGGTATAGCTGTCCTGGTGTTGTTGTACAGTAATGCAGAATGTTGTAGTTTTGAATCCCACTTACCTCTTATTCTTACCATGAATTACTGGTTGGTCTTAGGTTTTATAGCTTTGGCAAATATCCCTAACTATGTAATAGTCTTGAAAAGGGTAATCAAGGATTTAACCTGGGCTTGCTTAGCAAGTTTAGCCTATTGTCATATCTATCATAAGCAGATATGACCAATGACCTCAATAGCTATATAAAGGGTTACCTTGATGGCACTTAGTGAGATTGCTCCTATGTATGTGGCTATGTCTTACAATTAAGTTCATGTATATGACCTGCTTATATTATAGTGAACTGAGGAAGAAGCAGATCCTCTTCTTCTTACCATATAAAGGGTTACCCTATAAGTACTTAGTGAGTTCACTCCTTTGTATATGGCTATGTCTTTGCAATTAAGTTTATGTATTTACCCTACCCTTATAATAGTGACTAAAGGAGAATCAAATTTTCTTCTTTCTTCTTTATACAAATGGCTAAGAAGTAAGAAAAAGAGCTGAACTAATGTGATCTAAAGTCCAAGTCTTCGACAGCAAACTCAAAGGAATTATGACTACCTAGGATATAGCCATAGAATAGATAGATAAAAACCTAGGAGCAAGGAAAGTTCTAATCTTTTCTAACTTACAAGCAGCTATTACTACTATAGTAAACCCCCTCCTAGCACTAATACAGTAGACAGCCTAAGAAATTTTCAAGAAAAACAAAATCTGTTAGGAGTGCAATGTCAAAACCACAATCGAGTAGTCCCTAGGAATTGCCAGTATTAAAGGAAATGAGACAGAGGACCTCATAGCGAAAAATCAATATGAAAAGAAAGAACCCAAGTAAACTAAGAGCATTGAAATCAAAAAGCAGCTCACCTCATCTACTATCTAGTGTAAAACCAAATATAGGCTATAGAGGCTCTTAGAAGAGTATGCTAAAATACCCCTCTACAAAAAACTAGACCTATACTCTACCCTCTTAAAGTACCAAGTGGTAAGAGCCTACCATTTTAGGATAGGGTACTGCTATATCCCTAACCTCCTACACCTTAACTGAGAAAATAACTTTTGCATCTGTAGTGAACTACAGTCCCTACAACATTACCTACTTAAGTATTACACTGTAAGGGATATATAGAAAATCTAGTAAGGAAAAAACCTCTATGATATCCTATATAGCAATACAAGATTATAGATGAAAATAGTCAAAAAAGGTATAGGAAAATGCCTAGATAAGTCCAAAGCACCCCCAGAACCCCTAATAGTAGTAATAAATAAATAGGAGGAAAGAATTATATTAGAGATAGAAGATTGCTTTTGCTTGAAAATGTAGCACAAAAGGAACGTTGTGGTAGACTCTTTTCTCATTTTTATTCCTTCTTTTTTTCTTTTTCTTTTTCATTTTTCTTTTTATGTATCGGCATAGGCTTATTTGTATAGAATGAGTAGGTACAGGATTTGATTTTTTCTCAGGCAGATAGGCTATCTTTTCTCCTTTAGTTATGTTCTTACATTTAGCTAAATGTAAATGCCCTGCTAGAGGATAGGAAAGATGTAAAACTATAGTATAGGGAAATTAAAATCATCTTCTTTCTTCTTTATCATAGGTTCAAATCCTGCTTGCCTCATTCTATACCATGAATTTCTAGTTACTTATAGGTTTTATAGCATAAGCGAGTTTTCCCTGACCATGTATAGTTGCCTAATTACTGGTTCAATCTATGTAAGTAAATACTACCAATGACCTCAATAGCTATATCAAGGGTTACCCTAACAGCGCTTATCAAGATCACTCCTATGTATATAGGTATGACTTTGTAATTAAGTTAATGTAAATGGCCTGCCTATACAATAGTGAACTAAGCGAGAAGCAGGTCCTCTTCTTTCTTCTTGGGTTCAAATCCCACTTGTATCACTCCAAAAAATACCATAATTTCCTAGTCAGTTATAGGTTTTATATTGTAAGTAAGTTTTCCCTGACTGTACATGGTTACCTAATCACTTTTTCAGTCTATGTAAGCAAATACAACTAATGATCTCCATAGCTAAATGAAGGGTTACCCTGATAGCACTTAGCAAATTCACTCCTATATTATGTAAATATGTCATAGGCAATTAAGTTTGTATGACACCCTATCTGTACATCAGTGATCCTAGGGAAGATCAAATACTCTTAGTTCTTCTTGCCATATAAAGGGTTACCCTGATGGTACTTAATGAGTTCACTCCTGTATTATATGACTATGTCATATGCAATTAAGTTTTTATCATACCCCATATATATATTAGTGATCTAAGGGAAGTGAAAATCCTCTTCTTTCTTCATACTTCACAATCTCCACACTTCCTTCACTTAAGAATATCACTACTACCAAATGATATTTTACATAATATGCTGCTGTTATGGGTTCCCTCCCCTGCCCTACTAGCCCTGCTCTCCCCTTTTATCTCTACCCCTATCTTTCCCCAAAATATGCCCTCCACTTCTACTACCACTATCTAAAGGGTCAAAGCATTTGGCAATCTAGGTAGACCTTGTGACTTCAGAGTTTGGTCATGTGATGGATCACCCTATATAGATCGTATATGACTTGGTAAAGATGGCTCAGGCATGCGTTGCAAACATTACTGAGTAAACTTAGATATCTTAGGTAAATGAAAGCTTAACTAGAAGGTATATTTCCTATGACGATTGGGTAGACTTCAAGTGTTGAAGAGAAGATAAACGAATATATTCTTTAAGGCTCGAAGATAACTCAAAGGCTTTCACAATAGTGATCGCAGAGAAGACAGGAAGCTATGTGCTAAAGAAGAAAGGAGGGAAAGAACACAAGACAAGAACAACCATGTATTTAAATACCCATCCTTTACCTGAGCTGATAAAGAGATGACAAATAAAATGGAAACACAAAGAACCTTTCATGTTCTACACCATCTCTCTGATTCATAATCGCCGAAGCCTGTAGAAGAGTCCAGAAAGGACAGGATATGATTAGTACTTGATTTGACTATGATCGCCTATCATGCTCTCAGGCCTCATTCCTGATTCGTGATAGTCTCTTGCAATACGAGTCTGATCGCCCGATCATGCCCTCATAGCTGACTACACCAATGTTGCATCATGCCGATAGCTGATCAAATGGTAACTCTAGGGCTGACTTCCCTCACTTAGTCAAGGCTAATGGCAAAGCCACACTATGCCATGCCATGCCACAAGGTAATATTACAGAACATTGTCTCCAGAGCACTTAATACAATGGTGAGGGATAGAGATAGCATACTAATATGTTGACATTCTAAGTGTAACCTCCATCATAGTGCATTGTCCAGGTACCTTAACGCTGACCACTACCATTGTTCATAACAGGTCAACTACTTATGTATAATACAGCAGGAACCAGTGCCTTCATAGGATGCAACATCTCTAGCACTGCCACTATATATTCTTTTAATACATCTGGACTTGTTGCCTTGTTTGCAAGAGACCTCCCCACTATTTAGCAGTCACTAGCTTCTAACCAGTTAACCCTCTCTACTATCACCACTACCTAAATAGACCTTACTAACTGAGTCACTGCTCTAGAATCACACTACCCCTACCTATAACTGAGGTACTAGCTAACGTAGCTGATGCCTAAGCTCTATTCCCCGAAGTCCTTAAGTCCATTAAGGAAATTCAAAAATAGCAAAAAGTGACCATGAAAGATCTCTAGATACTTCGCTCAATTGCTAGTACCTCTACTACCATCCCCACCCTATAACAAGCTTAAGACTCTCATACTTAGGCTTAAGTTATGTCCAAAAGATAAAGAAAGAAGAATAGTCTAGTCACCTAAAAGGACCTCCTACTGACAACCCCTCTTCCCCCTCCCACACTATCATACCTACTGCAACTATTAGATTATCATCAATATTGAGGAAACCTCAGCCTCTGGCAAAGTCATATATATCCAAATCTGAGATGGTGTAAATTAAGCATTATACAAGTCTGAAGCCTCCTATATATTGTGCATCTAAAGATGCCACAATAACAACTGTACCCCTATCATTCTGATGATCATAGAGACTATTACTGTAACCACTATAAACTACTGCTCTACTATCACTAAGTCTATTGGTGAGTTCTGTAAAGTTAAAGGCATCAACTGTAACCATATATGGAAGAAATATATCATCTATGGCATTCCCACCACCACTGATTTCAACACCATAAGAAAGATAACCTAACTATAATAGGAAATCAAGTGCTACAATTCTAGTATTACCTTCACCATGACCTTATGCTTGCTCACCTCCAGCTACAAAATCAACAAACAGAACTATATCTTGGTAGTATTCACTGTTATTGACAACAACAATAAGGCCCATATTATAAAGGGTCTCATCCTCAACAAAACCTTTCAAACTATGAAGTACATCCCCTTCAGTGCTGATACCTAATACTCATAGTATTATAAGTTTAGACACCCTATCCAAAACTACTAGTCCTCCCCATGCTGCTAGCTCTATACTAGCATCTACACCATTTCTTAACATACCTGCAGCATTGCTGATTGCAAGTAACTGAAAGGTTTTACCTATGAGAACACCTTCCTCTAATGTATGAATTGTGAAGGCCTACATTAAGTGAATAATCCTATCTGCATAACCCTAATCTAGGCTAAGATAACTGAGGCTAATAAAAAGGATAAGTTAACTACTATAGGAGGAGTTTAGTTTCCCCTCTCCCCCTCTCTCTACTTTTTATTTGTCCCCTTTGTAGAATATATATTTCCCTATAGTAGTAAGGTATATTAGTAGTTTTATGTATTTCTCCTCTCTCTGCCCTTTGTTTTAACATGATTGCACTTCTGTATATTAGGGGTTTTTCCTTTATTGCTTTAAGTTTTACCTAGTGATTGTTTTTCCCTAGTCAGCTTTTGTATACAGTTGTCTACACTTTTCTTCTGTAGTACAAGTCAGCAGAGGTTTTCTTTTCAGTTCTTAGGGGGAAGGGCTACTGGTTAGTGTTTGTACTTAATTAGATGTTGTGACGGGAGACTCTTTGAGGATGTAGATGCAGGTGTTGACAGAAGAAGCTTCGCAAGAGGGTATTACTGAGTAGACTCAGATATCTCAACCGGTAAGCTAGAACCACTTATGTTTTCACCTTTATCGTCGAGTCGGAAGTGAACAATAGTTTTCACAAGATGATAGCAAAATATATTCTTAAGGCTCAAAGATGGTACAAGACTTCTTATGACAGCTAGAGAGAGAAGAAGAAGAAACAAAACACATCGCTCATCCGCTCCCTCTTAAATACCCAATTCCGACCAAGTAAAGACAGAGAACTTTCCACAATGAAACGAAACCCAAAGAAACATTCCATCCTGATTCCCTTGCTCTTTCATGATTCCCTAGAAGGAGATCAGTTTCACGATCGGAGAATCGATAGAAGAGTTTTGGCTTGATCGTTCAGGACTTTTCGGAGAGGACTCCTCTAGTCCTGTCCCCTAACGATACAACTGATTAGCATATCACGATGAGATCAGGGTGACAAGTCCTGTCATCGATCACGTATGTCTGATCCCGTGCTTGTCATGTTGTCAATGCCTCACTTTGCTCAGTCAAAGCTCTGTGGCGACAACACCCAGCACGTGGTTCCGTGGCTCAAGAGATGATCACGGGTTTGATATACCTGGCAATTGACTTGTGCATGTTCTGGTACCTTGGCAGACCTCTTGGTACAGCTTATCTGTAACACTACGCCCCTCATAAGGCGCATGGTCACCATGCACAACAGTTAACAGGTTAGCAGAGATTCGTCACTAGAGACAAGTAGGAATGTCCCTAGGATCAGGTGAGAGGATAACAGTCTGCAGGTTGTGAGGAGGAGACCTGCTTAGGATTGAGTCTCCCAATGCAGTGATATATCCAACTCCTGAAGCAGTTATCATCATCCTTAGACAGAAGGAACGTTTACTCACTCAATTCCTTCTCCTTTACTTATGCGGTGGAGCATCCTCTTCTTCCATGGCCTTTTCTTCTGCATTGGGATTTCGTTCGCAGTAGTTGACTAATTCTTCGATGGGTTCTCCGTTTATCAAGAGACTCTCCTACGGTTCCCAAGTGCCTTCATCATTGGAGTATCCTTCCCATAAGACAAAGTATTGGAGCCTTTTAGACCTTCGATCGTACTTGACCTTAGAGACTTCTCTGACAAAATGGTACTGCTCGCCATCTTCAATTTCTGGGGCAGGAGCAGGGGTCCTAGGAAAGTTTGTGGATTCTCGATAGGGTTCAAGCTGGGAGACGTGAAACACTGGGTGCATCTTCTAGGAAAATAGGAGTTTGAGCTTATAGGCCCTCTCCCCCACTTTTTGAACTATTCGGAAGGGTCCAGCAAACTTGGAGTCCAATTTGTGGGAAGGCCGTGGTGAGGGGAAATTTCCCCATTTGAGAAGAACAAGGTCACCTAGGTTGACTGAGGGGAATTCCTGGTGATGTTTGTCATACCAAGCGACTGACCTGACCTGGGCATCTATGAGCCTTTGCCGAAGGTCAGTCCAGGAGTGTTGGAGTTCCTCTGCACCCTTGAAGAATGTGACTTGCTGCGTTGCATCCAAGGACGGATGGAATCCAAAATTTGTGAAGAATAGAGAGACCCCAGTTGACGAGGACTGAGCATTGTTGTAGGCAAACTCAGCCAGGGGTAGAAAAAAACCCAGTCTGTTTGATCGAAGTTGACGTAAGCCCTTAGGTATGCTTCCAGGATTTGGTTAAGTCGCTCCGTCTGACTATCTGTCTGGGGATGAGCTACGATAGACTTGGAGAGCTTGACCCCAAGCTTGTCCATCACTTCCTTCCAGAAGGAGTCAAACTTAGGATCTCTATCTAAGACTATGTTGGTTGGCAACCCATGAAATCTCCAGATCTCACGGACAAAGGTGTTAGCCAAGACCTGGGAGTTAGCATTTGGGCCTAAGGGTATGAAGTGCGCCATTTTGCTGAATCGATCCACAATGACCCATATCTAGGAGAAGCCATTAGAAGAAGGGAGGTCTGTAATGAAGTCTATAGACACTGATTCCCACAGACGATAGGGTATCTCCAGAGGAAGGAGTTTGCCATAGGCCTTGTGTCTCCTTGCTTTGTTTCTCTGACATTGATCGTAGGAGGATACATACTCGGCTATATCCTTCCTGAGGCTTGGCCAGTAGAAGTCCCTATCGACAAGTTCATAGGTCTTATTATGGCCAAGATGGCCTGCCATAGGATGGTTGTGTCTGGATTCAAGGACCTGTTTGCGAAGGGAGAGTGGGACATACCAGAGGCCATTGTACTTCAGCAACCCCTGAGACACTGAATAGTGCCTAGTGGGAGTCCGAAGGTGGTCCTGGTATTCCTGATCCTGGGTAGATGCTGTCTTCATTTCTTCGACAAAGGTAGGATGCAAGGCTGTTAGTGATCTTTCAACAGCCGCAATATACTGACCTTTTTTGAGGAAGAGGAGCCCTTGCTCAGGTGCCCCCTCTGTAGGGGCATGGTCCCCACGGCATGAGAGAACATCCGCCTTGGTGTTGTGGGTTCCCAGTCAGTAAACAATGCGAAAGTCAAAGTTACCCATTTTCTCCATCCACCTTACTTGCCTTTGGGAACGAACCTTAGTTGTCGAGAAGTACTCAAGATTCTTGTGGTCTGTGATTACCGTTACAACATAGGCTGACCCTACACACCAATGCCTCCACTGATAATAGAGATAATCGACTATGGCTAGCATTTCCTTATCATATATTTCATAGTTGCATTCTGGGGGATGCATTTTCCAGCTATGAAATGCTATAGGTCAGAGAGATCCATCAGGGAACTGGTGCGAGAGAACACCACCAATGGCGAAGTCGCTAGCATCAGTTTCCACAACTAGGGGGAGAGCATGGTCATAGTGGACTAATATAGGGGCAGTGGTGAACAAGTCTTTGAGGGTGTCAAAGCTAAGCTGTTCCTTGATTCCCTATGTCCATGGCTGGTCATTCTTTGTGAGGTTCGTTAAGGGTGTCACTAACTTAGAGAATCCTTTGATGAAGATCCAGTAGAAGTTGGCGAATCCCAGAAACGAGCGCACATCACAGACTGTGGACGGTACAGGCCATTCCTGAACTGTTTTGACTCGATCTTCTGCCATTGACACCCCCTTGTCCGAAATCACAAAGCCTAGAAACTCAACTTTATGAACTGCCCAGATGTACTTCGAGGGCTTTAAGGCCAGTTTCTTGTCGTCTAGATGGCGGAGAACTTCCTGGACTAGATGATCATGCTCTTCCTTGGTTTCTGCATAGATGAGTATGTCATCTTGGTAGATGATGACTCCAAGATCTAGAAGATCATGGAAAATGGTGTTCATCATCTCTTGGAAGACCGAGGGTGCATTTGACAGGCTAAAGGGCATTACCAGGTATTCAAACTGACCGTACCTAGTCCTGAATGCCATTTTCCACTCATCACCTTTGGCTATCTGAATGAGATTGTACCCATTTTTTAGATCGAGCTTGGAAAACCAACGAGATGCCCCAATGCGGTCCCGCAGTTCAGTCATCAGTGGTAAGGGGTACCTGTTTTGGATAATCACCTTGTTAAGACCACGATAGTCTATGCAGAGCTGAAGAGATCTATCAGCCTTTTTGACGAATAGGATAGGTGCTCCTGCAGGGGACTTAGAAGGACAGATTTTTCCTTTTTCCGTCATCCTAGCAATGTATTCCCGTAGGGCCTGGAGCTCGGTTTCCGATAACTTGTACAGAGGGCCCCAGGGAGGTGTTGCTCCTTCCTTAAGGTCAATTTTGCAATCCTATTCCCGATGAGGGGGAAGTGCAGAGGCAAGTTGTTCAGAGAAGACTGTGGGAAAGATTTGTTCCCACTTGGATCCTTTGGAGGCAGTAGAGGAGGAGACAGAGGACGACTGAAGAAACACGTTTGAGAAGTCTCTAATGGGTGCTCTTGTCATAGCTGCGTACCAATGACAAATGACTGCTTCATTGATTGGGGTGTCCACCCACCCCACCAATCCACCACCAACCGCCTGAGTGTTGGCATAAAAGTCATCATCACCTAGTAGAGAGAAGGCAGAGACCATTTCCACCTTGGGTGCTACAAGGTGTTTCCTGCACTTCTCAGAGGGGAAGGAGACCAATTCTGCCTTATCATAGTCAATGTAGGGCTCATGGTCACAAAACCACTTGACTGGAAGATATATGTCGACGTCCGCGGGTGTAGGGCCCACATCGAAGTCAATGAGTTCACGATAGTTGAGGACCTGCATTTGCAGCTTTGGGGTGTAATACCATTCCTGCTTGCAGGAACCATCGTAGGCATAAACGTTGACTGGGATGGTTCACTTGATCTTCGGAACTGGCAAGCGGTCGCTGATCATGGCTCCTGTGGCACCATTGTCCAATTTGGCTATTGCTGTAAGAGCATGGGTCTTCATTCCTAGAAGAGTGTGAGTTTTCCAGCATAGGGTCACTGGAACTTTGATACATGTGCCCTGTGCAGGGCCTTCCTTAGCAGATGACACAACAGACATAGTGGATACGTTCCCTGATCTCTCTCAGGAAGCTCGTAGCCGGAGCCCACTATATGACAAACAAAAAAAAAAAAAAAACTGTGAACGGTGCTGGTTGCAGGGTATGGGAAGGGGAGGAAACAATGCTTGGTAGTGAGCGGTAGTTTATTACATATCCAGCATGTTTCGGCCTTCTGGCCATCCTCAGACAAACAGGGTTGGTATCATCAGAAATTACAAGCCTCAATACTGGTGGCCCTCCCACCAAGAACCATGGCAATTGCCACACAATACCAGTTCCTAAAAATCAAAACTTGAGAAAGCAAGATAAATGAGCAAACAATTCTTCTGATAACAAAGGAAAATAATTCAAACAACATAGGAAAATAACTTCAAATCATGGGGATGTCATCCCCCTCTTTCCAGGACTCTGGGAGGTCAACCACCCTACTCGCTTGCTCCTTGCTCTTTCCCTTCTTTTAGGCCCTGGAGCTTTCCTCTTCATCCACTTCTGGGGTCGCCTTGCATTTTGCTGCCCTCTTCATATTAGGTTGAGGGATGGTGCTTTTCCCTTTTGCAAAGCAGTCCTCGGTTTTGTGAGAGGTCCATAGGCAATTCCGACAGGCAGAGTTTTTCTTGGCCCAATCCAGTTCCTTGCCAGTGACATAGGGAAGCTCTGTCTTCTGAGTAGATCCAGATGGATGCTTCTCCTTCTGACCAGGTTTTCTATGGGATTGCTGGTTGGGCTTTGAGCTTGGTGCTTGTCCTTTCTGTGCTTCGGCGGCAGCTGCATCGGCATCTTCCATGGCCAATCCTACCTGAATGAGCTTGGCTTCCCATTCTGCTGGAGTAAGATGCTCAGCTTAGAGGGCCATGGCTTACCAAAGGTCCTTCTTAAGTCCTCTGGCTAGCCATTCGACAAAGATTTCTGGCGGGTGGAGGACAATTTGATTCAAGGTCCTCATCCAACTGACATATTCGAGGATTCCTTCCGTCTGTCTTGCATTAACCATGTCCCATAGAGAGGCTGGTTTCAAGACATACCTTCCGAAATGGGTCCTGAGGGCTTCCTTGAAATCTGACCATATCACTGTAGAGCGGGTCCAGGTTGCATGACAGGACTCCCACCAAGCCATTGCTTGTCCAGTGAAGAAGGTTGATGAGAACTTCACCTTGACCCAATCATGTAGAAAAGAGTGGGCTTGGAGGTTGAAATAGGTTTCACACTGCATCAGGAACTTGTCGATGTCTTCGGACTTCCCACCAAACTTGGTTGGGTCGCTAGGTTTTGGGCCTTTGAAAGGACCTAGAGCAGGCGGCTAGGCTATGCTAGAGTAATAGGACTGAGGAGGAACAGGTGGGACAGGTGGGACAGATGATGGTCCCTGAGGAGCAGGGGTTTATCTCAAGAGTATTCTGGAGACAATTGCTTCAACATCTGCTGCCAAGAGTAGTTATGGCTGCAGTACCGGTGTGGGTTCTGCAGAAGGTCTTCGAGGAATAAAGGAATCAATGTCGATCACCTCTGAGGGCCTTCCTCATGGCACCGAACCTCTGATGTAAGGAAGAGAGTGACGAAACAGATTAGTGTCAGTCAAGGAGCTAATAGGAGATGGGCTCCTTGGGGGGGGTAGGCTTGATCCAGGCTTCTTCATTTGCCTGTACTTTTCTTTCCATTCCTCCAGATCGTTTTCCAGCTTAGAAATTTTCTCTTCCAATGCCTTAACTTCTTCCCTTCTTTTTGCTGATGAGGAGGTAGAGACTTCTTTCTGAGCCTCTAGGTGATGGGTTTCTTCCTGAGCCTTAGCTAGCTAGGTTTGGAGGAGTTAGGAAGTGCCCCTTTCGACTGCAATATCTCGCTTAAGGGCTTCGATCTCTGCCAGCAACCCTGGTACTTGAGAGGCCTGCCCATCAGTCTCAAACCTTTTTTGGTTGAGCTCTGTCAACATTTACTGGGCACTGAAAAGGTCTGATTCTAACTGATAGACCTTGGCACTATGAGCTGCGTTGGTCTCGGCTTCCCTGACTGCTGACTGACTTCGTTCCTTCTAGATCTGCTCAATAGCTTGAAGCAGATAGGTGGTAATAGTAGGGGGGAAGGCTACTATCATGGATGGGAGCTTCCTCTTGGATTCCTGATGAGTCTTGATCGTGGAGTAGAAAATGGTGGCAACATCATTTCTTTGCTTGAGGAAAGCAGCATCAAGGTCTTCCTTCGCTGCTTTGAAAACGGTTTCGCCCAGAAAACTCCTACCATCAACGATGGCCTTGAGGGTTTTGTTGTATTCCCCAAGGATTGCTTCTTGGTGGGTTGTTGCATATTGGAGTTCTTCTGGTGACAAGGTAATCTCATGGGTCCCTGTGGAGGAAGCGGAAGAGCGTGTGGCTCGTCTAGGCTGAGAAAGCCTGGCAAGACTGTTTCCAATGACCAATGTCAAAGCTGTGGTCGCTTCAGTCATTTCGATATCTTGAGAAGCCATCTCGATAAGAATATAGTGTGATGGGAGACTCATTGAGGATGTAGATACAGTTGTTGGCACAAGAGGCTTCGCAAGAGGGTATTACTGAGTAGACTCAGATATCTCAACCGGCAAGCTAGAACCACTTATGTTTTCACCTTTATCATCGAGTCGGAAGTGAACAATAGTTTTCACAAGATGATAGCAAAATATATTCTTAAGGCTCAAAGATTGTTACAGTTCCAAGGTACCACGGACTTGCGCGATGATAGACTAGTACCCAGAATGCACCCAGTAAGTGTTATACCCATCACAGCTACCAGGCCCTGCCTGACTCGTGTGGCTCTGCCTTATTGGTCTTACATAAGTACGGCTCTGGTGCAGTGGCGCAGTCTGACAAACTAGCCAC
>JABYPW010001132.1:0-17525 GCA_016880775.1 Phymatotrichopsis omnivora
GCAAAAAGCAACGCAATCTTAAAATATCCGCATTCTTCTACTCCGCCGCCTCACCCGCATCCATAAACCTTGAACTCATTCTCCTCTTTGCTGGGGTAGCCGGGGGCGTCATTTCCCTAGGCAGTTCCAACAACTCGGTCTTTCTCCTGGCTATCCTTGTCACTACCGGCTTCTGCTGGGTATCGATATGCATACTTGGCGAGTTGGGGCTCGAAAATTTTGGCGTAATCATGATCTCCACGGCCAGTTTTGATTTATGCTGAGACATTGGAGGCGTTAGAGGTAATGCAGCATGAGTAACCTTCCGACGTTTCGGTGTGGAAGGCATAAGCTCTTTATTAATAGCCTTTGCAACCTTCGGTGCCTTCAAATTCTTCGCCTGTCCCTTGGCCTTAGTAGCAGGAGATTCAGAAAGAATATCCTTTGCCTTGGGAGTCGCATGAGTTGGGGAAGATTTATTTTTTCCTTTAGGAGTCGCATGAGCCACAGGAGGTGCATTATTTCTTTTGATAGCCGACCTTTGGGTACCCGAGAGAACGATTGCGAGTTTGTCCACTGTATTAGCGTGTTTCGTCCCGAGAGGTTTCCTTGTGCCGGTAGCCTTGGCCTTGGACCTAGCGTCGATAATACTTTTCTTGGACAGTGCTGGATTCTCCTTATCTTCCCAAAGCTTCTTGGGAGTCTTGTTCAGCTTCACCACTTTCCCCGCAGCATCCAGAGTACCCTGAAGCTCCCAAATGCTGGAACGCTTTTTTTTTACATCCGCAACCCAGGCGTCGCAATCCATTTCCACATGATAGTCTATGATGTCTTTCCAAACGGAGTTTGCAACGGGGGTGTTGTTTACATATATAACCTTTCCGCCCCGCGAATGGATAGCTTTCGAGAACTCTCGGACAATGCGTTTCAATCCGTGGACTTTGAGAGACGTTCCGAGAATTATGAGGAGGTCGGGATTCGAACGCAGGTCAGTCGAGGTAAGGGTGCCAATCTGGTCCGCGTGCGGGTGTTCTTCGCCGTAGAGAACAACGTTAGGCTGGAATCATCAGCACAGTTCAGGTAACGTTATGATAGAAGTGCCATAAAAAAAAAAAAAAAAAAAAAAATGAACTTACACGTAGCCCACCGACCCTTGTCCCTCGCTTTCCGTTTTCTCTTCGCTCCTTGTCCTTCCCCGCACATGAAGGACAGTCAGGGGAGACCCCCTCCAGTAGACTCTCCATTTTCCCATCATCGTATGGAACCAATTCACGACACTGTGTGCACCTCAAAACATTCAAATCTCCGTGTAATTGTACCACTTGACATCCCTTCGCTTGGTCGGACTCCTCGACGATAATATCCCCCCGCTTCCGTTTTTTTCCCTTTCCCAAACTCAACTTCGTCGTCATCCCCTCGCGTTCTTCCAGCCCATCGATGTTCTGAGTATAGCATCTCAACAGTCGTCCGGTATCGGACAAGGTTCGTATAAATTTGTGAGTTGGAGTCGTATCCTTAACCGCCAGAACAGATTGCCGGAGTGAAGCCAAGAACGTGTAAAATAACGACGTGGATTGAGGATCGGCGAACAATATGGAATCAAACAAATCGCGACCCTTGACCACAGCGGAGGGGTAACGTGATTTGACAAGATTGTACAGCCCGTCAGACGAGCGGAAATCCTGTTACATGGAAGCAGAACTTTAGCGAATGTTTTTTTTCGCAACCCCCCAAACTCCTCTTTTCCTACAACTCGATACAATAAACGAGAGGGGCAGATTCAGGAGGCAAACGAGGATAAAGGCTTACTGGGATTCCGCTATTCGTGCTTATACCAGCACCCGTGACCACAATGGCTTTCTTCGAACGCGCAATAGAGTCTGCGATATCCTGCAGCAGCCGAGTATCGTCCGACGTGACGGTGGCTGTAGGCATCGTTCCCAATTGTAGAATATGCAAATTGACGATGAGGTCGCCGTATCAGCCGCGGTCTCCGCAAAGTGTGCAAGTAACGTGACGCAGACGCGAAGTGACCGTGGTGCAGGGGAACTTTGCTAGTTCAAAACATAAAAGCAACAGGCCAGGAATCGGATAAGAGAGGGAAGATGTGGGAACTTAGATAGTAGGCCAAGCAGAATCGTAGAATGCAAAAACGAAATCTTAGAGGCCAATGTAGTAGTTGATGTCGTGAGAACGGCTTAGTGAGGAGAGTAAGTATTGAAACGCGCGAGCGTTGGGTGAGTTGTTCAAGGGAAAAAAACGCAGAAAAGGAAAAACCCAAACGCCCGCTCGGCGGAGACGTTGCTACGACGACAATCAAGGAGCGTTCCACGCCCAGAACACGACTCTTCGATATGCAGAGCGCAGGGCGCACGTTCATTTGCGCTGGACATTTTTGGAGGGCTTATTATTTCTTTGCTAGTGGTTGCCATGACAACTGCTAAATAATGTAGTATGTATACATATATACATTAAAACCTTAGAGATATGTGCGATCTACAATAAGCATGAGGCTATACATACATACATGTGTATGTAATAAAGTATTGTACGGTACATGTATACTTGAAAACGCTGAAACGGGAAGACTCGGATGCGGCTCTGCTAAATCCACATCCGAACGCATCGGCAACGTGACTCCTGGATATATATTGGTGATTAGAGGGATCCGGCAACTCAAATTCTCGCAGGTTAAAAGTGGGCCCTCTCGCTGTGGCTGCCGGTGTAACAGGACTTTTTGAAGTTTTGCCGAAATGGGTTATTTACTTCGTTTTAGCTTTGTTTACATTTTAACAGAAGACGCTGTTGTAGACTTTTAGCGTACCTAGCCACAACGACCCACCACTTGGTAGCTCGTTGCTGTGGAAATGAATAGTTGCCGGATTCGTCCACGCGCTATCTAGGACAACGACGTGCGGCTGACATGTCGGGTTGTTGCGGCCTAGCATTAAAACACATCAAGGTGTATCCGTAGCATCGTCATGGCATTTACCATTTTTCGGAGCACTGAAATTTCGAAGCAGTGAAATTTCCGGCGGCATTTTTGTCTCGCTTTGATAAATACACCTACTAATTATCTTTTTATCGTTTCACTCGCCGCCTTCTGCCAAATCAAAACGGATCTGTATCTTTCATCGCCGCAGTGTCTCCTCCCCCGGTCCTCTCCGAACCAACCTGAATAACTTTTCATCTACTAAGATGGGCTTCTTCTTCGTTGGTTTGCTTTTGGCATGCGCTTTTCTAGTCGCAATCATTTGCCTTAAAATCTACATACTTCGTATCGCAATGCTTGTCCTCGAAAACACGCCTCTCTTCCGTCGGCTGGTTGCTGTGCAAATTCCCCGAGAACAGAGGCGGCCGCCGCGACGTCCGAGCTTTTTTTCCAGATGGGGCCGTGGAAATACATGGCCTTGAGCTCGGTATCGACTCGATATACCGATGACTCTCGGAGATAAAACGAAACGAAATAAATATTTTATGGTATCAGTTTTACAATGCACGGCAAGACTGAGCAAGGCTCTCGGCGTATTCGGAAAGTTGCATTGAAATCCGGAGGGTTGCTGCATCTGAAGACTTGGGGGTTTTCACGGCTTGACTGGCGTGGGAAGGTGGAAAGATTTTTTTTTTTTTTTTTTTCCCCCAACTTCATTGGTGTAAACGGCTCAGGAGACAAGTTGGAGTGCTTTTGTTTTAGTTTTGTTTCTCTTTGACGTGACGAGTTATGCGTGTATTGGGTTCTTTTCCCGCGCTTTCTTACCTCTGTTGTCTTCGTTAACGTGTTTCTGGTACATGTATGTCTTTCATGAGGTACCCGTTATCACTATTCGTCGCCATGAAAAAATTTATTTTATCGGGTACCTAACTGTTGCCTGGGCTCGCCGTGGAATTAATAACACAAAATCAGTGGTTATTCTGTCTTCCATTTGGTTTGGCACCGTCGGCCAACCACTCGTAGGGACTACGATTTCGGCATCATAATATTTGTAATATACATGTACTTCTTACCAGTATATCGGCACCTAACATGACTTTTTTGAAACGGTAAAAGATTCCCATGCCAGCGGCAGATTATTATGTAATGGCAAAAGACTCCTAAAGCAGCGGATTTAAGATTAGATTAGGGCAAACAACCATTTTCTTTTCTTTTGCGGGAAAATTTTTCATCATGTCTGGAAGGTATAGTCGATCATCCATATTATCTTTCGCGCCCCCCCCCCCCCCCCCCAGTACCTTCCATGAACAAGAATGTCTGGAATAGTCACACGTGAATTTAAAGCGGATTTTGCGTGGTCGCTGAGGAAATCTTTTTTTTTTTTTCATGTTCAATTTCATGTAGCTGTGCTCGGAAGCAATAAAGTTTCGTCTCAATTTCTCGCTAAACGTGTACGCTACCTTATAAAATGCGTGAGGGCTTTTGAAAAAACTGTTGGTATAGGAGTCTTTTTGGCGTATTAATGGATGCCTCGGACGTTCTTGTTGATGTAAGGTACTGGTGTGAGTGGTGCGAAAGATAATACTTATGGACAATATATGGATGATCGACTATTATTTCCCAGACGTTATGCAAAAATTTTTTCGCTAAAAAAAATGGTCGTTTATCCCAATCTAATCTTAAATCCGCTGCTTTAGAAGTCTTTTGCCATTACATAATAATCTGCTGGTATGGCAGTCTTTTCGCTGGCATGGGAGTCTTTTGCTGTTTTTAAAAAAGCTAACTTTACAAAACACAGCAATAATGAAACTGACCTTATAAACATCCGATTCAAGGAGCCTAGTTCAAAGAAATTTCCACGGGCAAGGCGTTTACGGCGACCAAAGACGACTCAAGCACATCATACGCTATCACTTGCCTTTCTCCGAAACAGACAATGAAATTTTTGCATCGGAGCTAGAAATCTAGGCTATAAGCTTTATAACTTTCATGTTAGATCTATTAGTTGATGACTTTTGCTGAATACTGCGGTGATTAAAAAAAAGGGAAAGTTAACCAAGGACAACTTGATTATATAATACGAGATCAAGTTACTCGAAGGAGAGGGAAAAAGGGAAACCGGTAGCCAATAACCAATAACCATGAATTTTTCAGTGGCAGCGAATATAGGCACATTCAAATCGAATATTTTTACGTATTCTATTGTTTCTTTTTTCCGTCCATTCCAACTGCTAATAAGCTCGCTTCCTCTCATTCACAGATTCTACTTTTCTTTTTATTTCTTTAGTTCTTTCTTTTCTTTTTATGCATCATAAAGTTTTCCCAAACACTCCTCACTTAGGCTCACGCCTTTGGTACTCCTTCTCCTGCTTCCGATTCATTTCTTCTCGTTTTTGGTATACATTTTCACAATTTCTTTTCTTGCTGGCGCCTGTATGGCTCGTCTCGTTTTACGCACTCATCTATAAATTGCCCCCTCTGCCCTTCTTATTACCTTGACTTCCTTCTTGCTATATTAGTGGCTCCTCGTCGGCTTGCCCTGTTAGTTTCCGTCTCGCATATGGGCGCATCATGTACTATCACTCGAATGTCTTTCGGCTCATTGCATTGTTCGGGTGCTTTAGTTGCTGCATCTTACTAATTAATCACTTGAGTTTGACAAAAAAAAAAAAGGAGAAAAGGAGGGAGGAGGAAAACTTTTGTAGCAGCGTTGTTGCTATAGATACATTGCTTTACTACCTTACGACTATAAATGTTTATCGATAGAGGATAGTGGATACTCTGGATCTTTCTTTTATTTGGATCGCTTCTGGATCTCTTCCGCTCTCTTTTCTTCTTTTGCCCGTTGATAGATATTCTTTGTTTCTGACGTTTATAATTTTGTGCTTTGTTTTATCTGTCGCTATCTTCTATATTTCTGGGATTAAGGATCATTTCGAACGACAAGGGAGCCGAGGTACTTGTTCATTGGACCCTGGCGAGCGGGAATTTGGTTTGCCCTGTGCTAGATATTTACATCCAAAAAACCACTCTGCTGTCAGGCTTGTGTAATTATCTCCAATAACGTCTCCAGTTCCACTTCTCGCGTTTCTCTCTCGTCCAGCATTCTTTCTATCACCTCCAGTCTCTTGGATTCATTTCCTTATTGCTCTATTTCTACCTCTCCAATGCCATTTCGATTCTTTCCGCCTCGGCTTTACCTTCTGGAATCGCGATTTCCCAAGCAGCCGTATTCGAGAATGTATGCGGTGACGCCATCATCGCTTTTTTTTTTTTTTTTTGGATAAGGACTTGTGCTGTGGGCTAAAAAAATGTCTGCGATGATCTGAGTTGCGTAATATTTGCCTTTGTGCACAACTCGCATGTTTTTATGGATTCCATGTTAACGAGTGTTTAAAGAATCCCTCTTCCGTTGTCGTCCTTCATCACTGGGCCTATCGGGCAAGCTGACACTCCACGTTGTCGTTCCGGCGATGATATTTTGTGAGCATCCCTTTAAAAAAGAGAAGGGAAATTGTATTCGTGAGAATTAGAGAACGAAATAGAGACCTAAGGATGAAATTGCTCGACTTGTACCCTTTTCTAGAGAAACCAAACTGGACAGAAATATACGCGGACAGAAAAGAAAAGGTGAGAAAAACGCAAAAGACAAAAGAACAAAGAGACGAACAAAGAAAAGAAAGAAGGAGAAAAACACGGAAGGCAAAAGACCTGAGAAGAAACACCAGCACGATTGTCATTACTCCAACATATCTTTTCCCGGTCATAGCTTTGAGGATTCGCCGGCATTCCCTTTGGCTTCCTGGTCTAGCCGATATCGTGCGGGAAGAAGATGCCTCGGAACTCGAGCTTGGTGTTATGGAAGCCGAAGACTAAAAGATAGTTTACGATGTCGTCTAAAATTTCCGTGTTATCGTTGACGGGATTGGCGAAGCCGGGAGTATGGGGTGGGAGGACCTTTCGGACTTGAATCGCTGCCATGTAAGATGATGAACACGTGCCTAATAAGTATATGGAATAGATTAAATATCGTTTAAATAAGGTTAATATTAGGAACGAAAAAATAACAATAAGGATTTACCTACTTGGTTCTAACCGGCTATTTACCTCCGGGGAACGACCTTCGCTATTTCTTCCTCCAATTGTGTTTATGAAGCTGCTTTTTCCAACCCAGTCTTTTCTATAATATCAATGACCGGAAGTGGTGCCAATGCATTATCTGAATTACTTTGCTCCTCTAAAACGGACTTCCGAAAGGATATAGTTAGGAAGAATAACAACGAGACGGATGCCTACCTCGCAAGCAATATCCGGCCAAACTCGTACAGGTATTATTCATGTTTACTTCTTGGTAAGAGGTCTTGTATAGATCGAAGAATATCGAAGATGAATCTTGTCCTTACTTGCGACAACGGAGGTATTGGGGCCGACGTGTGAGCGAAGGATCTTGAAGGCCTGTTTTGCTGAACGGTAAGTAAGTGGTGCTTAAAGAAAATTGACCTGATGTACTACGTATATTTTTGGGATCTCGTTAGGAGAGATGTCTGATCGGCTATAGCCTTTAAGATAAAAGGGTACGCTGCCCAAGATTGGGTAATTCTTCCAGAAACGGTAAATTGCATATGCGTGCTGCATAGCGGATATGTTTCCCGCAAGACATCTCTTCGCTATGCATAGTCATTCCTCACCTACTGGACTCGCATTTGCCTTGCGATTGAGCATATTGCTTTCGCCAAATAAGAGAAGAACACGACGAAAAAAAGGCTTCATATCTTTAGGCAACCAGCCCATTACTCATAAGGCGGGCCTAGGAGTTGGTGGAATGCATGTCGTAGCCTGCTCGGTGGGCAAATACACGTAATGTATAGTACTTAAACATGTAGCAGCAGCCAGCCTATCAATGCTTGTCACATGACATTACCTTGTTACAAAGCTGGTACATGTATATACTTAAGTTCATTAGTATTAAATTGGTATAGTCTGATTATGTAAGGTCGATCTTCTGAAGTGACTTGAAATATCTATCTGGAAATGAGGCATTGAAGAGACTTTCCTGTACCTACGCAATGCGTGTAGCTGAATCATCATGTGCACAGGCGTCACCGCAATGGTAATTCTAGCGATCGTTTCAAATAAATCAAGAATCATGTATGTATCATCATTCCTTTTTATCTGTGCGTAAAACATGAAGAAAATTGCATCCAATACAATCGTCGATAAAACAACCAGGTCTTGACAACCTTTCCGTTCAAAAGCCAAACCAACCTTTGATAGCCCCAAGTCCCTCTTTGACAAGCCCAATTCCCTCGTCTATGGCGTCACCAACCTTTGCAAAAAGGCCTTTAGGCCGTGCAGCAGTCTCCATTGCTCTCTCCATTGCAACCTTGTCCTCTCTCGCTTGTTCTGCTCGCCTCCGATTCTCTTCTTGCTCGCGCTGATATCGCTCTCTCTTTTCCCTTTGACGTTCCTCATATTGTCTTTTCCGCTCTTCCGCTTCCTTTCTTAGACGATTCTCTTCCCGTCTTAGATTCGCTTCTTGCTGTCTCCTGCGCTCATCTTCTTGCCTCTGAAACATCTCTTTCCACTCACGCCTATTCTCCGCATCTCGCTTTGCGCGCTCTTCGTCGGATCGCCTCTGGCGCTCTTCTTGCTGCCTCCGATTTTCTTCTTCCCGTCTCCTGTGCGCCTCTTCTTGCCTCTGAAATTGCTCTTGGAACTCACGCTTACGTTCTTCATCACGCTTTGCATACTCCTCTTTGAATTTCCTGTGGCGCTCTTCTTGCTGCCTCCGATTTTCTTCTTCCCTCCTCTTGTGCGCCTCTTCTTGCCTCCGCAACTGCTCTTCCAACACACGCCTGTGTTCCTCATCTCGCCTTGCACATTCCTCTTCGAATTGCCTTTGGCGTTCCTCTTGCTGCCTTCGAAATTCTTCTTCTCTTTCACGGAGCTCCTCTTCAGCCTGTCTCTTCTGTTCCGCTTCTCGCCTCACTCTCTCCTCCTCCATTTTTCTCATTTCTTCCCGCCACTTACGTTCATCCTCTTCTCGTGCCTTCCTCAATTCCTCAATTTCTTTTTCTAATCGTTTCGCCTCGGCTTTGCCTTCCGGTATCGCGATTTTCCCCGCGGTAGTATTTTCGACAGTATGCGGTGGCGTCATCATCTCCTTTTGGATTTGGAGGAGCACTGGGGGCCTAGACAAAACCTCTGCGATGATCCGTCTTGCACAGGCTTCATCTTCGTATGCGACCCGCATTGTTTTATGAATCCCCCTCCAATGAGTACTTATAAGATCCCTCTCTCGTTTTTCTTCTTTTTCCAACTTGCGGGGAAGGCCTGTGCTCCACATCGTCGTCCCGACAATGATGTTGCCCATGCATTCTTCCCCGACAAGTGCTGTGAGAATCTCCCAGGTTTTTCTTTGGCTTCCCGCAAGTCTGGTTTCGCTGATATCGTGCATGAAAATGACACCACGAATCTCGAGCTCGGTATTTCGGAGGGCGGTAACATAAAGGTTTGATGCAATGTCGTTTAGGATCGTGATATTGTCTTTCGCGGAGTCGTCGAAGCCGGGAGTATCCAGTAAATACACTCGTCGGTTTTGGATTTCGACGATGTAAGCGGTTGGTACACTCGTGCCTAATATAAAAATCAGCAATTAAACATACATATATATATATATATGTGTGTGTATATAAAAGAGGGAGAAAGGAAGGAGCTCACAGGAATTTAGACCGCCGTCAACGGTAGGCGGGTTACCTTGGAGATCTTTTCCTCCCAAGGTGTCTATGAAGCTGCTTTTCCCAGACCCAGTCTTTCCTATAATCACAATGATAGGGATCGGCCCCATGGAACCTCTCGGATCTATGATCAATACATGAAATTTGTTAGTACGAGTTAATCGACGTTGAAGGAAGAAAAAAAAAAAAAAAATTGAGTCAAAAAAAGTGCAGTTAGGGAAGTGGTAGATCTTGAACAGGAAAGTTTCGATGGATGGAAAAGAAATATTATTCACCTCCCCCGTGATTCTGATTAGTCGCGGTTGAGCCATGGCGAAACCCGTTGCTGTAATTCCCGTTATAAGCCATGGTGAAAGCTGTCGTAAGTAACGGATGGACTAGACTTTATCCCTATAGATGGGAATGGGGTGGGCGCAGAGTTGGGTGCGTGGGCAGGGGGATTTCGCGGTGAATTCTCCTTTGGTCAAGGAAAAAAGAGTTAATAAGTTTTTGGCGGTCTACCGCCGTTTGCTTGTGAGGAAAGAAAACACTAAGAAAAATTGTCGGCCTAAAATTTGTCATACAGCGGTTGTAAAAAGTACTAGTACGCATAAAACACGCTTTGAGACAAATGTGAGAGTTGGTTTAAATCTTAACGTTTCCAGATGTGGTGGTATGCATATGCGAGTTTTGTGAAAGAGATATCTTTCCTCGCAAACAGTGGTGGAAAATGTAAACAAAAAAGTAAATAAATAAAGTGAAAACAACTTTTAGGCCCCTTCGATGAATAGGCGCGAGATCAGGCTTCCTTGCGCATATTCGTCCACCAACTAAGAGGAGAACACGTCGACAAGGCGACAAACCTTATGCGACACACGGGATATTTTCGGCAGCACTATTGAACACATTGGAGGTTGTGAAATTGGCCTCGCAGGTTTGTTTTCTTCAATGCGAATGCATAATGTCAATCAACTAATGTTGGACAAAGAGATAATAATTTGGCAAGGCTGCGAAACGCTATCACACCGGGGGGGATTGATTTATCAACTATTAGTTGATAAGAAGTTTGGTAGGGCATGCATGTTAGCGGCTGAACAGTTACCCCACATGATAGGCAGGGGCACTGTCGCCTGGGGTAGCCTATGGTCGTATTACTTTGGGTTTTTCTGCATTCCATACTTACAGCCTATGAATCAACATACTGGTACATTACCCTCTCCCACCGTCGCTGCTGATTGCGGAAAAAGACTCCTGCTGTCATTTTTGTACAAAATTTGGTATGACCTGCAGTCTGACTCCAATAGCATTGAAGCTCAGTTTTTTTTTTTTTTCTTTGGCTTTTGGCAAGGCTATCTTGGTATGCGGAAACAGTATCCGGAGGAATATGAACGATTGAGTCATGCCTAAAGGGTGTAACAACATAACCTCGTTTTCGGACGCTTTGGCGCGTTTTTTTTTTTTTTTTTTAAGGTGGCCGTTTTCAAGTCTGGCCGCGGCTATAACTATAGGTTCGATAAGGGGCATTAAAATTTGAGAGCCTTATATGGTGGATAAAACGTACATACGTTGAAACTTGGAGTGGGGTTTATGCAAGGCTGTGCATGCCAGTAGTATTACTAATTAATTAGGCATCAACATTATTGAGTTGACAATGCATTATCCTCGACCAATTATTATAACAGGCATTATAATAGGTTATCACGCACTGACGTGCGCGAAGACCCCAGGAGTGTGACTACTTTTGCATTAAATCGGTAGCCTTGACTAAAATTTTCCGCAGTCCCAGTTCTGCAACCGGAATTTCCTCGAAAATATATGTGGAGTTGACGAAACGTCCACAAGACTGAGGTAAAATCGAATCGTCCACAGCCCAGAGCTTTGTACGACCCAAATGTTACGACCAGAGTGTATGCTGTTGCAGTAGCAGCGAAAGCACCGGAACAGTTCTCCTGCTGTTGGTCGAGGTAGTTGTAGACGCGGATAGACCTTCTTAACGTAGCCGAGCTTTGAAACGGATAAGTGGCTGGTGTCCCTTTTTCATTTTTATTTCAGTTTCCTAGCTTTATCTTTATATATATATACTTTATACTTTCTTTTTGTTCCTCGCTGCCCTTTTTCTTTAACGGACAACCGATGGGCGCAGCTTTCCGACGCAGAGCAGAGAAGCAAACAGAACTAATCGACTGCCTCAGGAACACCTCCCCTTTAATTTCCCGAATGGAGATATTACTGCATACTCCCAGTTTTCGGGGTGTCCCAGACATACCCACATGGTAACTTTAAGATATGTAGCAAAATATTTGTCGTAGTCTGTAACTATAAACCGGAATACATCTATTTTTTGGGGTGATTTATTCAATATCAGTGGTAATATAAAATTAAGAAAGGAAAAGAACATAAATTGCACAGAAGTACACATCGCAGAGAAGAAAACGATAGGGGAAAACCGTAAGCACGACGTCCAAGGAAAATAAAATTAGAAATAAAAAAAAAACAAAAAAAAAACAAAAAAACAAACGAAAACCGTTGAATGGAAGACGAAAAAAAGAAAAAAAGAAAAAAAGGATTAAGAAAAAGTAGAGATCGGGAAAATAGAAAGAGAACAAGAACAGAGGTACAATCTCCTTTGATTTAGTTTCCGCCATAGGATTGTAAGACTCATAAAAGTTGGAATACAAAAGCTCACCAAAAATAAATAAATAAATAAATAATAAAAAGCACCACAATCCCCGTAAAACCTAACCTTTTAAAACAACATAACGTCGCTTGGAAAGGCAAACAACAGAAAATCCGGTTGCAGAACTGGGACTATCTACAGAAAAACTGTTAAGATTACGATTGCGGCACGCCCTACATCAACTGGAATACGAAATTTCATGAAAAGCATAGCCAATCACGTGCACATGACAGAAAAATTTCAAAACGGCCCATTTTAGGGCTTCCATCTGAGACATTAAGGCAGAGGGTGCAATTTGTATGTGCACTAATTTTTCCCCCTTACCCAGTAGCTAACGCTCCTGGGGATAATTGTTCTGAAATTTGAAGAAAAAAAAAAAAATACTTATATGGTAACAAATTACCGGTAATTCATTTTATTTCCATATTAATAGTATACTGGAGTTTAAAATTTTAGATGTTTGAAGTTGACTAATTGCCATTACCGATATAATGTCGTAGCGTCAAGGAGTTACGCGTGTATACGTACTTTGATCTGGCCATCTATAGTTATGCTAGATCTAACTAACATGACTACTGGAAGTTAATATTAGCAAGTTAGGAATGTATCAAAAATTTGGAAGCGGTAAAATTTATGTCCAATAAAGATTCTACTGGATAGAGAGATCTGAAGAGTGACCACAGAAGGCTAAGGTGCGACACAGATTATCACTCGTTTTTTTATCGACGAAAGACACAACCTCCCTCCCGGCACACACATAATTCAATTGAATCGAGCTGCAAAGAATTACTCAGACACTAAAAAATGGTCTACACAGTAGTTTTTATTTCCACCACAGGAATCCTCTTCGGTACCAGCCATAATTATTATTTTTTCTTCTCCCCTTTTCCAATTGCCGAAATTCCTCTTCTTGTCGGCTTCTAGGCTCTTCTAGTTTGCTCCTCCGGCCATCTTATTATTGTTGCTGCAACTTCTCTATTAGTTGTTAAAATATTTTCTCATGTCTTCGAAACTCTTGGACCAGTCGCCAAAATTCATCGTCGTGTCATTTCCTAAACCTTTACAATTCTAGCCTCCGATGTTGATTTTTAACAAAAAGCTCGACTCATCGCCTCGAATTCTGCGCATGTTTTTGCCCTCGGATTGCTCCCTAAGTTTCTCTTTCTGTTTCTCACACTATTTCAATTTCCTGTACTTTTTTGTCTCTTAAATGCTGTCTTTGCCTCTGGAATTTCTCTCGCAACTCACGCCTATCTTCCTCATCTCGCCTTTCATACTTCTCTGCAATTTTTCTCTGACGCTCTCCCTCCTGTCTCCACTTTTCTTTTCCCGTTTCCTGTGGATCTCTACTTGTTTCCGCAACTGCTCTTCAAACACACGCTTATATTCCCCGCCGCACCCACTCCTCCACGAATTGCCTTTAGCACTCTTCTTGCTGCCTCCGCAGCTGATTTTTTTTTCTGTTCCGCTTCTCGCCTTACTCTCTCCTTATCTATTAATATAGTTCTCAGTTCTTCCTGCCACTGACGTCAATCGTCTTCTCGTGCCCTTCTTCAATTCATCGATTTTCTTTCTTGCTTTTTCGCTTCTGCTTTGCCTTCCGGTATCGTAATTTTCCTCACGGTCGTATTCTCAACTGTATGCAATGGTGTCAATATCTCCTTATGGATAATAAATAACAACGTCGTTCAGGATAAACCATCCGTGGTGATCTGTTTCTCACGGTCTTCGTCTTCGCACGCGACTCGCATAGTTTTTTTTTTTTTTTAGTTTTTTTTCCAGCAAATGCTTAAAAGCTCCATTTCCCCTACTTTTTCATTTGCTAACTTGCTGCCCTGCCTCACAATGTGATCCAAATGATGAGATTTCTTATTAATCTTTCTCTGGTGAATGTTGCGAGGATCTCCCAGTTTTTTTATTTTGCTCGCCGCGAGCCTTGTTTTGCTGATATTATGTATGAAGGTGACGCCGCGAACCTCGAACTTGGTTTTTCGGAGGCTAAATAACGAGATAGAGATGGGACGCAACGTGAGTTAAGCTTGCGATATTGTTTTTTCGTTGCATAGTCGAAGCCAGGAGTGTCAAGCAAATATACTAGTAAGTTTTTGCAGTTCCACGGTGTAAATAGTTTGTGTAGTCTTGCATAATAAGTAGCCAGTATTGGCTAGTTATGTAAAAATGAAGGGGAAAGCAAAAAAAAAAAAGAAAAGAAAAAAGAAAAAAAAAAAAAAAAAAGTAACTTTTTTTTTATCCTCTTCTATTTTTTTTACTCTTTCGCCTTCTCTGATGCAACACTTAGTTAATCTCCGATATCCATCTACACACATGCACTGACATACCAACGCGAGGAAAGGCGGGCAAAGAACACGCCGTGTCGAGATACCAGACATGGACCATCATGTACCAGGATATTAAAGAGGGCCAAAGCGTTCACATTGGTAGGTCGCGGTGAAGGAGGCCATTCGGCTTTGGAAGTTTTTGAGCAGTGAGTGAAGCTGGTAATGGGTCCCAGTGGACGGAAGGATAAGTCTGTTAACAGACATGCCCCCATTGTGCGGGTTATCGCACACATGGAAACTGCAGCAGGAGCGTGGTAATTAGGACTGGCAATCTTTGCAGAAATCGGATATTATTTTTAAGCTCGCGTCCGGACAGCCCGCGAGAAACGGACTCGGTTCGGACCTCAGGACTAGGACTATGTTGGTGTATTTACAATGTAGATTATGGAAACAATCAAAATATGTCCGGTACTCTGGACCCGGCAATTTGGACTGGCGGACCGGCCGCCAGCGGTGAGTGTGACCAGCGTAACAGCTTCTAGAGCAGCGTTGTTCTAGAGTATGTACCTACATGGGGGTGGCCGGCCCCCCTGTCTGGAGTATGTATGGGCTGTCTGTCGAATTCCACTTCCCCTGCACGCGCTTCTTTCTCTAGGAGAAAATTGGGCCAAGCCAGCATACCAACCTTCTCGTCCCGACATTTTGGGATCGATAATAATTGTGCGAATATCGTGCGCAATAGCCGTGTCGCGAACCCGCATCTTGCCCCCAAACGGCAAGGCGTTGGGTATATCCAAGTCAAATAAGATCTGTGATTCTGCCTGGAGATGGGAACGGTGCGTCGGGACCGGTTATACTCTATCTAACACAGCACATGCCGATGGAGAATGCCAGGTTAGAGGAGTCAAAACGCCGATTGCTGTAAAGGAACAGCAACATAACATTGCACTGTCGAGGCTGTCTTCCGTTTCAGTGCATTTGTTGAGTTTGATTTGCAATAGTCTTTGCTGTCGATTGATTCCAACATGTTGGAAGACGAGAAGCTGTTATGCCGTGTGGGCTGGAAAGCGAAGTTCTCATGGACCAGGGACCTATGCACGGAGTATCTTCCGCATTCGTTAAGGCGATTCATTAGGTTGTGCCCTTGCCCTCAGAATTTCTGCTCGCTTCTATCGTATATGTATAAAAACTCGGACGCTTTCCGGTAATACCTCTTTTATGGGTGTATGCATGTATACCTTCTGCATCGATTTAAGCGACGCCTTATTCGGGCAAATTTCTCTTCTCGAAAAATCAATTGACCCTTTCTATATATCTCAATCAACCAGGGACTGTCAAGCCAAGAATCCAGGGGTTTGGTTATTTCTGCGTTGCTAGTACATGTACGTAGAAAACGTGGGTAAGCCTCAGTGAAATGTATGTACATGTAGCTTAGTTACAGTAATGTGTACTAGGTATATTTGGGCTATAAACTAATGCAACACTGAGGTCGAACCGCAACCACGACCAAAAACAACGCGGCGATAGCCGGTTACCTGAGCCCGGGTTGTTGGATCCTGCCACTCGCGTTCAATTTTCCCTGCTCTAAAAAAGTACATGTATTTTTTCCTTGCCGCGCCTTGCGTTAATCCCTAGCCCTTTTTTTTTTTTTTTTTTTTTTTTTTTAAAAACCTACGCACAAGCCCTAATACTAATGTACTCTTTTTAAAAAGAAAAATTATCGATACTTCGGTCAATTATTGGGCGAGGAACGAGCCCTTTTACATTTAGAAAAGGAGAAAAAATGCCAAGCCGGTAAATTCCGGTCACGGATGCATGATGCTAAGGTGTACTTAGTATGCAGGTAGTTTCGTTCCTTACTACAGGCTTTCACATGCGTCGAACTCTCTTCACATCCTATCTACTCGAGTACTCGTATGTATGTTATCGAACTTATTTCCATTTCCCGAATATCACACATATAACGACCCAACTCTGTCCCTACATCTGCATTATTGAACTTAACTCTCATCCCGCGAATATTCGAAATGTTCGAATGCTACCTCTGCACTGGAGATTGCCGGCGAAGACTTTCGCTCATGCACTTTTGCACCAAGCCGGACGGGGTACGTATAGTAACTGCCGAACGCTCAACAATCGGAAGGCTTCTAGATGCGGCAGAGCAGACATATAATAGTTTTATTAACATCACTTAAGAATCTGCAGGATCGGGGATAAACGTTTAAACCTGAACTTTCTCATTTCTTTACTTTCTTATATTTTCTATGTATCGCATATATGGGTTGTATTTCGCATTTGCTTGTACTGCGTGTACTTGAAATGTGTGTTCTTAACATGCGTGTTTATTAAAATGCTTGTAATGAGAATGTGCTTATCTCCCTCGCTCACTATGGTAGGCTTACCTACATTGCTTTATCATAGGATAGGCATTGTCCGGCCCCTTTCCACAATTCGACCAATAATTAGTCTTCGTGGAAGGGCGAAGGAACCCCTAGGTCGCGTTGATTTAAATGAAGGATCATGGGAAGGTAGGATTGAATGGGATTGACAATGGTAATGGAACACGAGATGGAATTGGGTTGTCGGTGTACGGGCGGAATGTGGATGTATTTGTCTGTGCGCAGGAACGAGTGTTCAAAAAAAGGAAACATGGACATTGACGTGTTGCTAGCTTCCTAACGGATATACATAGTGACACAAGACATAGGACATGCTGCATATACACGTACTAGAGTACATGAGAGGGGATCTGGACTAACGGTTATCCGGATTTTTTCATCATAAGTCTCGTCATAAGGCTAGAGTTTGAGAGGGGGGTGTGGAAAGATTTGTTGTCTCGTGCAGGCGGTAGTCCTGACAATTTGGGAATGGTAAACTAGCCATTCCACCGGATCATCTACACCTTTTTTTTTTTTTTTTTTTTTTTTTTTTTTTTTTTTTTT
>JABYPW010001133.1:0-17513 GCA_016880775.1 Phymatotrichopsis omnivora
GGCGGGTGAATTTTTTTTTTTTTTTTTTTTTTTTTTTTTTTGAAAAAGAAACCTTATGGGAGGGAGTTCTGAGGGGAGGAGCTGGCAGGGCTCGACTTGCAAAATGGGGGGAGCCGGCGCGGCTCAACTACGTGATAGAAAGATATGCTCGACAGAAACGTTTATAGCACCACCAAAAAACGTGCGATCCAATTTTTTCAACTTAGAATTGTTCTGTTTGACTCACTCTATATTCTTTCTTTATCAAGAGTTGAAATTTGACCCGTTTTGTATGAGGGGCGCCGACCATGGCCGCCGAAAATGCTGACCAGAAATACCAAGTTCCCTTACCAAGAATATTTTTCTGCAAGGATTGAAACCAGGTCAGCCCTCTGGAAAACCAATGTCTCTCTAAATCTAATGCCCTACTTCAAAAATCCTAAGGAAAAAAAATTATAAGTACTTGGGGGGGTGCATGTTAGTGAGTTGAACGGCACTAAATATGCTATGTAACCGAATTCTCTGATTACTAATCACAAAAGATTCTTCTTTCGTGCATCGTTAGGGACGTTCTGGCCGTCCTGACTGCCAAGTCTTGGCGTGATATGATTGGCGCTTGGTTGCCAAGACTAGTCGGAAGGCCATGCTGCTGGCGCTAAAAATCTGATCCTGGAATTCAAGGAGGCTCTGTTAACTACATCGCGAATGGCAAATTTTTCGACAACAGCTGTATGTGTATACCTGTATAGAAGGTATGTACGTATGTAGATATGCGAAAACAACGTCAATCAATCAACGATGCCACAAAAATCAGAGAAGAAGAAACTCCAAGACGCCTTGGATTTTTATATTGAAGCTGAAGAAAAATTGCGTACACTATTTGACTCCACACCCCTCGGGGACCGATTGTTCCTTCCGCGTTCTCTGCCGAGGAAGATAGAGATTCCGATTCTATATGCAGCGAATTTATCATCTGCCCCGCCAATTGCGGGTTATAGACTTGTTTTTTGTGGATGTGTCGAAGGTGTTTTCGGAATGCGGTTTGTGTAGATTATCTGAGCTTCCCTAAGCAACTTTGATGCTAAAAGAACCGGGGCGTCGCACTCAATTAAGAGCATATGACATAGGTTCAGTAGCTCCCATTTTATTGCTTCCCCCGCCTTCTTAGGTCCAAGTGTGATATCCTGAGCATACCCAAAGGTACGCGGGTAGACACGGCAACAGGCTGAGGAGTCCGTACACTAGCTTAAGCCGACCTCAGGTTAAACCGTTGATTACCTTCCTCAGAACTACCAGGGTACTTACACCTTAAAAGGTTTACTGCCTTTGCTGGCCTTCGTTGATACCCAAGTAGACCCCTTAGAGACAAGTCCTAGTTGCCTCCACCACCGTCACACTCATTAGTAACTACTACTACTCAGCGCTTTGATCTAGGGCGATGGGAAAGAGACACCAGTAATGTGTTAACTGGGCCCTCGCTTCCTCACCCAGATGCGGTTTGTGTAGAGGTGGGGTTGACGAAAGCACGCTTCTCCACATTTTTTCGACCAATACACTCGAAATACTTGGCTAGATTTTGAGCCTCTGGTCTGTCTTGCAAGGTCTGATTGGTCCCTTAATCCCTGCGTTTTCTTTATCGCCGGGACGGCCTGGACGTCTTTGAGTACCCTTAATTAGAGAGTTCGGTAAGCATTTTAGTGCGGTTCAACTCACTAACGTTCACCCCTAGTACATTTCTTGCACCCTTACTAATAAAAACTGTAGCCTAATGAAGAAAAGCGTATGCTTAGTCATCACTTTTGGTCACTAACCCAGGTTCTTGATGGCGGGGCACTGTAGAGCTGAATTCCTGTCCTTGTAGGCTTCGACATAACGACAAAGATGATGATGGGATGGATCTCATTATGGAGTTACTAGATGCAGTTATGTGTGGACTTTAGAATAATATTTTTACTTGAGAATAATGAATGCGACCGCGAGCATAAGTTGGCGAGTGTGTGGTAAGTCACACATGTGTCGACTTGTTTCCGCTGTGGGGCGCGGTTTTGCACTCTTCCTTCAAGATCGCTGCCGTACACACAATTGAATTCGATTCAAGATTCCCTTTCGATCTTGTGTGTGCCGTTTTGGTCTATGTCTGCCCCTTCGTCACAACATTCTGCCTGCAAATGCCTTCAATTGTCTCGGTCCTCTTTGGTAAGCAGTTGTAATTAAATAGTTACAGCCGCCCTTCGGTCGGCAGAACTGTTTTACGACTAGTAAGTAGTGATACCCTGCCTTGAAAACAGAAGAAGCAGTCGCGGGGATGACAAGGTAAAGTATAAAATTTATCATCTAAGTATTAAGTAGCCTAACCTCCCATATCATGGGAAAACATAGAAATTATCTTGTACTTGACGATTCTACTTGTCGAAATAACTCCCTTGGTCATCTCACTTCCCCGACATTGGCATTGCTACTCTTTTCTACATCCCAAAAAAATCTCTCCGTCACGGCTAATGCGCTTTCACAAGCATTCCGCAATGTCGTCCAGTATGTGCTCTCTATTTCTCCTCAGCGGCCACTTGTAAAAATCAAGTATGTAAGATGTTCGAACACTAGAGTTAATTTCTCAATTACCTCATGGCAGTAAATCCTCCGGCTGAAAAAGTTGAAGATGAAAAAGTTGAAGATGAAAACGAACGCAACTGCCAAGGCTCGCATTTGGCCATGGATTCACCCTCGTCAGACTCACAGGCCGGTACTTTATCCGCTCTCATGTATATCATTATTTATTAGTCGCTTTTGCTAAGGCGTTGAGACAGCGAATAATCCATCTCCAGATACCCTCTCTACACCACGACCTAAAACCGGCGCCGAAGACGGAGAAATTTCCTTCCGTGAGCCCAATAAAAACGAGGGCAAGATGAACATCTTCATCGAAGGACTAAGACGTGTTGCACTTCTATTATTGTTCGCTATCCTTACCGCTATTGTTGGGATGGTCGTCTGGGACGTTACTAGAGATGCGAATTTGGCTGTTTCCATAGCAGGAACGATTGTTCCGTTCATTGTAAAGGTGCTCGAGGTTGTGCCGGTTGGGAAGAATGTCATGGACTCGGGCGCGAATGTGGTACACGGTCGGGGGAGATGCGGCTGCGACTACGGGAGGTCGTACATGTAGGGTTTGCCGAAATAAGTTGCATGTTGCGTCACACCTGCTCTCTTTAACTTTCACTTGATGAATTGAGGTCGATTTCTCTCCTTTTGTCTATCCTTTGTCGCAGCTTATTCTTTCACCTCTCACTTAGGATTTTCTCATGCACTCCAACATTTCTTTTCTTGAGGCGTTTTTGAACACAGCGGTCTCTGTACGAGAAATAGAATGGTATAGGAACAAGAAGTAAGTGAAAAAAAAAAAAAAAAAAAATACCCGAACGGACGCCTCCCCTAATCCAAATAAAAAATTAGGATCAAAACACAATCGCTCTGTAAACAAATGAAACAGGAAAAAGTAAAAAGAGAGAAATATAAAAACGAAACATTTGACCTTTGGTTTCTCGGTCGGTAATGCACCATAGCCTCATTTTCTTTGCTTTATCTTTGAGATTAACAACGTAGGGGGGGGGTCAGTAACCGTCTTAAACGTCCGAAACCAATTATCTTTATGAATAGCCACAGTTTCAGACTTTTTTTTTTAATCGTCGTATTATTAGTATCCCCTCTAGCATACCATAGTTTAAAAACCTCGACCGGAACAAATAATGAAAAAAAGGTAAAACAGTAAAAAGTCATTAAAGCTCCCTCGTAATCAAACTAAATCATGATTGGCGATTCTGCTTTTTTGTGAGTTTCTTCCTCTCTTTCGATCTCCCCTCCTTCTATTCACCGCTGTCGGTTCCATCGGTAGCCGGAGGAACAGTAACTGTAAGCTTAACCTCTTCTGTTCAGCTCCTTCACTGCCCGCTGTTCTCACCAAGCTCAGTTTAGCAAGTGGGCTTCTTGCTGAGCTCGATCCTTGGGCATTTGAACCAGATATACTTCTATGAGCTGGTTCGCGAATCGCCAGACGGCTGGCCTTTTGAGCTAACGGGGCAGGCTGAGATGCACCAGATGAAGCCGGACAACTAACTGGTTAGCTGTAGTTATTTAATTGGTTGCTATTGCTGTTATTTCGCGAGTGGTATCCATAGAACTCATCCACCGCATTCTTGTAACCGTTAGCATCGTCCGAGGTTTGGTATATCTGGTCCCTAGGTTGGTTCGGTCATGTAGGCACCTCCGGCCTCGCGCTGATTGGGTTGCGCAACCAGATATTTGCGTCTATCTTCCTCTCCCATGATGCTTTCCACGCGGCGGGGGAGGTAAACGGAGTTCCCAGCCGAAGTAATTGTGTCCGAAACAAAACTGTCGAAAGCGGCACGAGGGTGGAGGGGAATGTGAGGAGCTTTGGGATTGCGAGGTAATTATGTAATAATACTAAAGGATGACTCGCAACCGCATAATTCAAACCCTCGTAAGCGCGAAATAGAGAACTTAGTTTGGGTTGGGAAGACGAGGATAGTGTGGAGAAGACAACGGTACGTGAAATGGCGGCCGGATGGTAGAACAAAGTCGCGAATGATTGTTGAGCACTTGGAACGGGAGAGACGGAGGAAGAGAGAAATAGGAGAGAAATATGTATGGAAGAAATAAACGAGTTTGCGTTATAAATCGGTACAAATGCTCAAACATTAATCGGCAGTGCGCATCTCATCAACGGGTTCACCTTAAATCCAGGACTTCTTCCAAACCACCACGAAATTCCAAAAAATAAAATCAAGCAAAAATAACCAAAAAGAACGAAACAAAGTGAGCTAAAAAGCAAAATAAATCCTAGTCCGAAGTAACTTGGCAATACGCCTAGAATTCCAAGTTCTCCACCGCCGAACAAATCCAAAGATTCCTAAAGTGCTTAGCGAGTCAACGTTAGCATCAGATAACACCACACAATATCGAATGGGAGAAATCAATAAGAATGTGGGAAATACCTTTCGTCCGCGTCTTCAAGATTTACTTTTCCTCCGCGTTAGCCTTCGCAAACAACGCCACGGCCTCCTCTTCCGGCGCCTGTCCTAAGAACCGTTCCAACATCGAGTACTCCTCCGCAGCAGCGTTATTTGCGGCGAGATTAGCAGTGATCAATGGTTCTTGTGTAGTTTCTATGTATAGAACGCAAAAAAAAAAAAAAAAAATTAGAGATGGATGTAAAGTTACATTTTATTGGGCTTTAAGACGACGGAATGTGGGTAGCGACTTACTAGGCACGACACTAGCGTTAGCTGCAGATGCTGCAGTGAGCGCAGACGGGCTAGCGACAGGAATCGGTTGAGAGGAGGATCGGGTGGTTGCCATGGCGACTTCGAGGCTAGTGGAGCTTGATGCCGTTAGAGGAAAGTTTTCCGAACATAGTATATAGTTTTTGTAGGATAGTACAATAGAAGGGAGGATAGGTGAAGGGGGGGGAAGGTTGTGGTAAAGGTTTAAGAAAACTAAATATGTAATAATAGTAAAAAATAAAATAGTAGTTTGAAGAGAAGAAATTAGACATAATTAGAAAGGGAAATAAATTTTACAATGAAAGGGAAAGGGATGGAAATTTCTTACTATGTGAAAATTTTTAAACAAATTGTAGGCCTTAAAGTCCTTTGATAAAAAGTTTAATAGAATTAAGATAGTACTTGTCCAAAATGAAGAAGTAAAAAGCTAGTAGATAGGTGGTGCCGAAGATTTAGAGAAAAGGTGATTCTTCATCATTAAATAGTTTTTCTTTCATAGCTTAATACCTACATTTGGTGCCTGCAAAACACTGAAACACCTGACATTTTTAAATGCACTAAACTTAACATTGATATTAATGATCATTTTGTCCAAAACTAAGTTTCATATCTACAGGATTGTAGTTCTATAGTAACTGTAATATTGATAAAGTGACAGAATAAATGCCGCAATCTCGATTCATTTTAAAACAGAAAATTTTTCCCCTTTCATATGTGATATATTTTATTCCTATTGGATATATCATAATTGAGTCAATGAATAAAACTCAATATAGTGGTGTGGTTACTCACATTAGCACTTAACTATTACCATAGTGTACTACAATTTATCAGCTAATCAATGATATGTAAAATTAAATGCGGTAGATTATAGATAGTCCTTACATATATTTGTTTCAGGAAAATCCCGCAATAAAGATAATCAATGCTAAAAGTTACAAATAGTCTATTTTGCATAAATATAGTTTGAGTAAAAAAGTTATTATTAGTACAATTATGCTAAATTCTTCATTTAGCTATCAAGATAAATTCCCGCAACAAGGGTAATAGTTACCGATCACTTAAGAATCTCGATTTAGAGAGAAGGTCATTATCATTGTCTCAAATTATCCTTGTTGCTTTAGCGCTTATCTTCACCTTTGTACACTTAACGAAAACTATGTAACAGGGATGTTAGGTGTATAGTGTGATATATCATACGATTTTTTCTAAGCTTGTTATCGCCAAGGTTGTTATTACTTTAAATAAATCCTAATTTTCCCGTACCATGTTAGGCATAAATCCCGCAATAAAGATAATTATCATTGAGTCATATACTATTAGTAACTGCTTATATCATTGTACTAAACTTATTACAGATAGGGACAGGATAAGGCTTAGTAAGAGAGAACTTTACAGGTTATAGGAGGGGGACAGGGATGCCTTCAAGGAGTGTAACCTTAGTAAAGACAAATATAGGACTATAATTAGGGCTAGGATAGGGTAGGACAAGGAGTGTAAAGGTAGATATGAGGCCTAAAGGTGAGTGTAGGAATAATGTATTAACTGATATATATAAATAATATATAGTATGAAGAAGAAAAAGGAAGGAAAGATTATGACGATAATGATTACTTAATTCAATTTTAAAACTACTCTTTGCAGTTAGAGGGCCTATCTATATATAGTCTATAACTATAAAATTTAACCCTTTTGTCTACTTAAAATTAGAGGGAAAATGGCTTAGTAGTATAGCTCTTCTAGTGCTATTATAGGGGAGGATGGTCTAGTGGTATAGCTGCCCTAGTGTCATTGTGCAGTAATGTACAATGTTGTAGGTTCAAATCCCACTCACCTCATTCTAAACCACAAATTACCAGTTGGTTATAGGTTTTATAGTGTAAGTAAATTTCCCTAACCATGTCATAGTCACGAGAAGGGTAATCAGTGATTTAACTTAGGGTCAGTTAGCAAGTTTAGCCTATTGTTATGTCTATTATAAGCAAATATGACTGATGACCTCAATAGCTGTATGAAGGGTTACCCTGATGGCACTTAGCAAGTTCATGGAATTCGCTCCTATGCGATATGACTATATCATATGCTCTTAATTTAGTGGTATACCCTGTTCATGCATAGTGTATCAAGGGAGGTCAAAAACCTTCTAGTGTCATTATATTGTAATATATAATATTGTAGGTTCATCTCCCACTTCCTCTACTATACTACAAGTTCAAAGTTAGTTATATATTTTGTAGCATAAGCAAGTTTTCCCTAACTATACATAGTTCCATAATAATTATTTGAGTCTATGTAAGCAAATGTAACTAATAAATATAATGGCTATATAAGGGTCACACTGATAGCACTACGTAAGTTAATCACATGCACTTAGCAAGTAGCTATATAAAGCTTACCATGATAGTACTTAGTGGATAAAGGTACATCGTGATGTTTATATGTATATGACTAGTAAAGGCTCCTAATCAAGTATACAATGACCTATCTATACTGATAGTGATCAAGGGAGGCCAATATAAGCACTTAGTGAGTAAAGGTATAAGCTGATGCTCATACAATGTGTAACTATATTTTTGCTCCTATATGCCCTATATATATATTAATAAATTGAGGAAATTATGAGTTCTCTACTTAAAATAACTAATAAAAGGAGAAAAAGATCAAACTAAATATACCTATTGTACAATTATAGTGATAAATATATAAATTACAAATCTAATATAAATAGCCCTCTCATATAAGTTCTCTAGTAAGGTAAACCTTATAACAACTATATATATAGACTCTTACAAAGAAAAAGGTATAAATAATAAGAAATATAGTGAAGGAGGGAGAGGAAAGTAATATATTCTTGACTATTACTATAGCCCTAATAAAGAGGGGATTAAAGAGTTATAGATAGACTAGGTTTATAAACACCACCTATATTAATATTCATAGCTTCCTCATTGTAGGATGTAGTAAAGGCATTAGCATTATAAATACAAAGCAAGAGAAATTTGAGGCAATATACTTACTATTGAAGTTTGTATACCCTGTGTTCATTTAAGTGAAAGCCCTAGTAGCTACCTATAAAGAGGAAGCTATCACTATTACTATAGGTAGTATATAGGACTTTAGTCCCTCATTACTCTTTCTTATCTCCTTTTGTCTTTTTCTCAAATATGTATGCATTAGAGAAAATAAGTTTTCTTTCTCTTTTCCTTTCTACTTTAGTTTTTTGTTTTTTACTACCTTTTCTTTATAAGAGTCTACTAGTTATTTGTTGTAAGGTTTAACTCAATAGGATGGTAGATAGGAGGGCTTATTATGCAGGACTTTTTTTCAGTGCTTTATTTACTATACTTGCACTTTTGTGTATTTAGCAGTGATTTCTTTATTTCTTTTGTTATAAGAGGAGGGATAATAGGTAATACACTATAGTTCTTGACTGCATATAGATAACATAGTAGTTATGCTATGAAGAGTAGTTTAGTTATAAAATTGAACTGAATTATCATCATCATCTTTGCAGTTTACATATTTAAGTACCATTTTATTATAAAGTCTTCCTTACTATTTGTAGTTACTATGTCCATATATATACTTTGAGGTATAGTATAGTTCACTACACATACTACATCTTAAGGGGTTTTAGCATCTTTCTTAGTGATGACCAAACTCTTAGCAGTTAATGTAGTAGGTAGTAGAGTTAAAAGGGATATACTTTTTAGCTTAGTAGTTACAGGTAAGGATATAAAGTCTTTAGAAGAGGAAATAAAGGAGAAGGAGCCTACACACTGCTTCTAGGGGCTCTGAGAGATGTAATATGAGGTACTTTTAGTGATTGGTATTGGAGGTATTATAAGACTCACCTATAGAATATAGGATACAGTAGTGAATAAGGCAAGTTGCACTATAGGGGTTCTTAACCTGTCTACAGTGACTACCATTTACTCCTATAGGACATTATCACTGTGCTTATTTATGGTCTTATTTTGGGGTATAGTATTGGGTGAATGACTTATAGTGTCATTCTCTATTGATAAGTGCAGTCTTTTATTCAGCTTAAGTAGTACTGATGATAGTTTCTACTCATCATGTAAGGGTAAGAAGAAAGTAAGAGGCTTAAGAAGAAAGAAGATGATATATATTCCTTATCTAATTTATTTTACATCCCATATCCCTAGTGGATTGTGTATATCTTAATAAATAGCAAAAGCATAACTGAAAGATACAGGATAGATATAAAGAATGACTAAAGGAAATCCTCTACTCCTACTACTTGCATATACTTTGATTCCCTAAACATGAATTTGATGCTATAGAACTAGGAAGTGTATATAAACTTAATTGTAAAGACTAGGTTGTAGAACTCCTATTTAGGTTTATTATAAGGTAGGTCTATGTTATTAGGTCTAGGTATGATACCCTGAGCATATACTAGGTATACAGGTAGGTATGGCAATAGGCTGAGGAGTTAATAGACTAGCTTAAGCTGACCTCAGGTTAAACTACTGATTACATTTCTCAGGACTACTAGGGTGTAATGACTCATCCATAACTGTACAGAGGTAATGACTTGCCTTCATTGATTTCAGGAGCAAACTTCACTAAGCACCATCAGGGTAACCCTTTATATGGCAAGAAGAAAGAAGAGGATATTGTCCTCCCTTGGTACACTTTATGTAGACAGGGCATTGCATAAACTTAATTGTATATGATATAGTTACATTGCATTGGAGCAAATTCCACAAACTCGCTAAGTGCTGTCAGGGTAACCCTTCATACAGCTATCATTATCATTGGTCACGTTCACTTATGATAGATACTACAACAGGCTAAACTCACTAAGTAGGCCTAGGTTCAATCACTGATTACCCTTCTCAAGACTATTACATAGTTAGGGAAATTTGCCAAAGGTATAAAACCTGAAACTAACTGGTAATTCATGGTATAGTAAAAGGTAAGCAGGATTTGAACCTACAATATTATACATTACTATATAATGATACCAGGACAGCTATACCACTGCGCTATCCTCACCTTAAGAAGAAAGAAGAGGATATGCTTCTCCCTTGGTTCACTATTATATGGGCAGGACCTATACACAAACTTAATTGCAAAGACATAGCCACATATATAGTAGCAATCTTGCTAAGTACTGTCTAGGTAACCCTTTATACAGCCATTGAGGTCATTATTCGCATTCGCTTATAAGGACTGAACTATTAATTAGGTAACCTTGCACAGTTAGGGAAAACTCACTTACACTATAAAACCTACGACCAACTAGAAAGTTTGTGGTATAGAAAATGAGGTAAGCAGGATTGAAACCCACAACATTATGCATTGCTATAAAATAACACCAGGACAGCCATACCACTAGACCATCCTTCCCTAAGAACAAAGAAGAGGATATACTTCTCCCTCGCTTTACTATTGTATAGGTCGGGCATGTAGACAAACTTAATTGCAAAGATATAGCCACATATATAGGAGCAATCTTGCTAAGCGATGTCAGGGTAACAGTTTATACAGCAAGAAGAAAGAAGAGGATATGGTTCTCCCTCGGTTCACTATTGTATGGGTAGGACATATATACAAACTTGATTACAAAGACATAGCTATATATATATGAGCAATCTTGCCAAGTGCCTTTAGGGTAACCCTGTATATGGCACAAGAAGAAAGAAGAGGATCTGCTTCTCCCTTAGTTCACTATTGTATAGGCATAGTATGTACACAAACATAATTACAAAGATATAGCCACATACATATGAGCAATCTCACTAAGCACTATTAGGGTAACCCTTTATACAGCCATTGAGGTCATTAGTGGCATTTGCTTACAAGGACTGAACCAGTAATTAGGTAACCTTGCATGGTTAGGGAAAACTCTCTTACACTATAAAACCTATGACCAACTGGAAATCTATGGTATGGAATGATATGAGTAGGATTTGAACCTATGATATTACATGTTGGTGTACAAGGACACTAGGATAGCTATACCACTAGATCATCCTCACCTTAAGAACAAAGAAGTGTATTTTGGCTTCCTATATATCACTATCATATGGAGGGATATCGTATTCGATTATGAGCATATGACTTAAGGACATTATATAGGAGCATTCTCACTAAGCACCATTCAGGTAACCCTTTATATAGTTCCAGAAGAAAGAAGGGATATGCTACTCCCTCGGTTCACTATTGCATGGGCAGGGTATATATACAAACCTAATGACAAAGACATAGCCACATATATAAGAGCGATCTCGCTAAGCACCATCAGGTTAACCCTTCATATAGCCATCAAGAAGAAAGAAGAGAAATATAGGACTATATAGATTTCTCCTTTTTATATGCCAACTGCCAAGAGCAGTTTCTCCCTGCTAGCATAGTCTCTTCAAGCCCTTTTTTATCTACATAAACCTTCTCCATATATCATTTTATAAAAAGACCATTCTAATGACCTCTGCAAGGGATATAGGTAAACATGAGTGATAATATATAACTAAGTTATATTTCATAATTCATAATGTAGAATTCTAAAGAATATCAATAATGATAGGAAAAGTAAGGAGAATATAACAAATAAGAAAGTACATATCTATAGTCTATTACACTTCACAGCTTTATTGATTTTCAAAGTATATAACTATATCTTCTTAAGAGATTATATGAGAACTAGTTTAGCAGGGATGAGTGCTATAGTTATATTTTAGTATAGCTAGGTATTATCCTCAAGTTTATTGAGTATTATTATAGTAACTATTAGTTATCTTATATCATTGAGATAGACTGCTAAATTTAATCAACAGACTTGATAAAACCAGGGAGGGTTTGATTAAAAAATTCTAATAGCATCAACATCTCAATGTTATCTATAGGTAATTTTACTAAGGTATATAGCTTTATGCTCTTAGGGTACTATGTATTAATATAGAGGAGAATCTGGTAGAAGGGGTTAATAAGGATATCACTTGAAGTTTTAATAGAGGAAGAAGCTTACTCCTTGAGTGTAGGAGATAAAGTAATAGGGAAGAAGATAAAATCATAGTGACTATTAGAATATATTGTAATAGTTATTATAGTATTGAGGTTTTCTGATTTTTTTTGATTTTTTTTTTTATTTTAATTATATTATATTTATTTCTAGGTGTAAGCTTCATATGCATCCTAATAAGGATATAGTATGAGAAAACCTATACTAACCCTAAATATATCATAAGTAACCCCTAAACCAAAGTCTATATGAGTAATAAGAAAGATAGTGCAGTAGCAAAATAGTGAAGAGAGGTAAGGGGAAAAAGAGTAAATATAGAAAAACAATAAAGGCATATAGTATATATATAGGGAAGGAGTGAGCCTGAGAGCAACTAAGAAAAAGTAAAGAAGAGTTAAGGGACCCTATCCTTTTACCCTAAGGAGGTAAACCTTACAATACCTAGAAAAAGAAATAGGGAAAGGTAAAAGTACTAAGTATATTGTAGAAGGGAAAAGTGAATAATATTACAAAGAATACACTAGACATTGACTATACTCTTCTTCCATCGGTCACAATCTCTAGTGAAGTGGCACTATTTACAAACTTAATCGAATAGCCTAACTAAGAGATGGAGCGATACATCGCTAAGCGCCATCAGGGTAACCCTTTATATGGCCATTGAGGTCATCGGTCACATTCACTTACAAGGACTAAAACAGTAAATAGGCAACCTTGCACAGTCAGGGAAAACTCGCTTATGCTACAAAACCCATGACCAATAGGAAATTCATGGTATGGAATAAGGCGAGCAAGTTATAAACCCACGATATTGCACATTACTGCACAACAACACCAGGACAGCCATACCACTAGACCATCCTCACCCCCACTAGACATTGTCTAAAGTCCTTCCATTAAATAGAACAAAGGAAAAAGAAGAGAGGGGTAGTAGATCTAGGATTATATTTCCTCCTCATATTTAGCTTAGTCCCTAGGCTTATTATCTTTTATTATGGTGATAAAACTATAAAGTTATAGCCTTAGCTAGTACTATACAGTAATATTTTAATATAAAAGACTTTGGTTAACTAGATCACCTAATATATTAGATATATTTTGCTCATACTAATAATCCCAATAGAAATCTATTTAATATACTATATGATAAGTGCAATTCTAGAAAATTATAAGCAAGGAAATAGAAAAAAGTACAAATAAAAATGCAATACATAAAAATAATATGAATGAAGAGCATATATAGGTCTCTGATTATATCTATAAGATTTTGATTTCCTATCAGTTACTATTGTATATATATGGCATGATTAATCAATTAAGAGCAAAGACTTATTGGTATATATAGGAGTATCAGGATGTACATTCATCTGCTAAGCACTGTTAGGGTAACCTTTATATAGCCATTGTATTCATCAGTGGCATTTGCTTACATAGACTCAACTAGTAATTAGTAAACCATATACAGTCAGGGAGAACTCACTTATACTATAAAATCTATGACCAACTAGGAAATTGTGGTGTTGAGGAGTTGCATAGTTGGGATTTGAACCTATGATATTGCATGTTACTGTACAACAACACCATGACAGCCATACCACTAGACTATCCATACCACTAGACTATCCATACCACTAGACTATCCTTACCCCTCCAATTATATCTATAGAATAAACCTGCTATTATAACATAATTCTATGTATATTTAAGTATATTTGTGTATGTATGTTTAAAGTAAATCTATATATTTTTTTTACCTCTATATCTCTGACCTTTATCACCTGCAATTAGTATAATATTATCTTTAGAACTTCAATTGAGTTAATTTTACTATATAGAAAGACCTAGCTTATCTACTCTTGATTAGCCATATGAAGGGTTACCCTGATGGATCTTTGTGAGTTCGCTCCTATGTATGTGACTATGGCTTTGCCCTTAATTGGGATGTACCTGACCTGTCTATATAATAGTGTCTGAGGGAGATCAAAAAGTATCTACTCTTGAGTAAGTGTATTACTACTTAAACTGAAGTCTATTTATAATACAGACTACCAAAAATTAATAGTCACAAATTATTAGATATATTTATCATGCTATACTTCAATGGACTTAATTTTTTAGATTAAAAAAATTTACAAATTATAAAAATTGATTTTCATATAAATTATTTACCCATCAAATTTTTACTTCCAGAATTACATTTATTATATTAATATAGAGTATAAAATTAAAGGCAAATTATGGGTTAAATAGATTTTCATGAAATATTTTTTATATCTTATTTTATATTTAGGCTTATGGCAAGAAATTTATGTTAGGCCTCTGTATGCCTTTGCATTAGCTCCTTACTCTCTTTTGGAACATAATTCTATACCTAATCTAATTGTAATAAATGATATGCTATTGGGATACTAAATTAGTGCTACTAAAATATGACTTCTAGATTTACATTTTATTCTGTATAAATATATAAGAAAATTAGTTATAAAGGTTAAACTATGTTCTAAGTCCTATAATTGCCGTATGAAGGGTTACCCTGACAGCGCTTAGCAAGTTCGCTCCTGTGTTACGCGACTATGTCATATACTCTTCATTGAGTGCGACGCCCCGTCCGTACATAGTGTACCGAGGGAAGAACAGATAGTTCTAAGTCCTACAATTTTACCTAAACTTTTCTTTAAGTGAAATTAATATCTTATCTTAAACTCGAGGGTATATATTGTGACCTAAAATATTAAGTTGTAACATATATTTATGACCTAATTGAGCTGTAATATATTTTTTTCAAACAGCTGCTACCTATCCTAGTTTATATTGTACTAAGTACATTATTGTAAACCTAACTACTTTAGTACTAGACTAAAGGTATGCAACCAGAAATTCTTCTAGGAATATTATTCATATATCATTGACTATGTCGGGTGAGCAATGCATATATATTATAGATATTCCCCTGAAATCTAGGATTGAGCGAATAGACTCTCGATCTCCTACGAATTCACCCAACTAGCAATAAGGAGCTAAGGCATAAATCTGACTAATAATAAATCACAATACAGTGTAAGCTTGGCAATGTGGTAGAACGCAGTGGCCGGCATTTGGTGCGGTGGTAGTAATTAGGATACTCTTCCAGGGCACGGACAAGCGGGGCCGCATGGTGGTCGGACTAGAGGGTGTACCTAATGAAATACATCTGTACTTTAATATACCATTGAGTTTTGAATCACATGTATCAGAATTTGGCAGTAAAATTACCAGTGCACAAAATTGATCTGCATAGGGTGTACAAGTACTAGGGTATGGAAATAATTGACTGGAATCTGAAAAAAATTTGATAAAGGTTATGGTAGAGCGCCCCTGCTCATTACTGTGAAAAAAAAAAAAGTGATCGTAACCCTATCCTTTTGGGCTGATCTCGCGCCAGCAGAACGATTGGCTCAGAAAGAATTACGATCATTTACCCTCATATTCGAGTACACTACAAGTGATCCATTTGGAAAAATGATCGAAATGTTATCTCTTTTTGCTTTTGCCTTAGATTTATCCCCACACTACACTTCTTCTCGATATCTTTAATTTTTAATTAGCTTCTGAGAGCCACTACGAGGAGTTTTCATCCAGCTCCATGAGATTTTGGGTTCCTTTATAAGTTTTTCATATCGGGCCCATGATACGCAGATGATTTTCATTGCAGTTATGAAACCACCTTCCGTAGGGTAACATTGTATAGCTCGCAATATGATATGCTTATATATATAATTTTTCCGCGCACACTCCATTTTGCGGGAAACAAACTGTGCACCATACCGGCTCAAAGTGTAATATTAAAGATATGCAATATACCTAAACTTATGCTCTCCAAACAACCACCTCAAATACACCACCTCCACCTCTCACCGAATGTATGGAGCTTCCTTCCAAGATTTCAACGCTGACCTCCGAGTCCCCATCCCCAACCCATCTTTTTCGGGAAGGTGCACGCTCCGAACCAGACTCCGGCTCTTCGATCTCTGGTTCAATAGAGAGCACAGCTGCCGAAATACCGTCCGACTCACCTTCATGTATATCGTTCTCGCTGCCACTGATGTTAAAATGCCTGGAGATATCAGGCATCGACATCCGTATATTTGGAGATTTTGAGGATCGTGCGTAAGAGCCAGAAGATGTGTCCAACTGCAGCTTTTTTCGAATTCTTTTTAATCTTTTTGGTATAACAGTACCGAGAACTCCTTTCGGCCCCTTTTTTGGAGGTGAATTTTTTATTAAGTTATCTCGAGTTTTAAACTGCATAGGAGACAAGCTACGGAGTCTCCTTGACGGAGGTTTTGAAGGCGGTTTCCGGTGATACCTTTTTTTTATTTTTTCATTTGAATTTCCAGCTTCTTTTAGAGAAGTTCTCGCCTCTGTATTAGTATACTGCTGGGATTTTGAAGTCGCCTCGGAATCGCGGAGGTGCCTCTTTTCCCCGGGAGTTGGTTGCTCTAATTTCATTGGTGCGCTGGCCTCTCCATTAGAGTCTCGGGGTGGTTTATTTTGTGTAGGTACCGGTACCTCACCATCGTTGGTATTTCCAGCTTCACTTCCAAGACTTGAACCAGAACCCTCAGCAATAATTTCATCCCCGGCAGAATCTTTACTTCTACTTTCGGTGTTAGATTCTACCGCCAGCACAGACGCTGCGGACGGAGGAGGTTGTGGAACGTCATCCAACGGTATCTCACGACGTTCATGTCTTCTTCCAGGTCTACGGGCAGGCGGCGGTCTTCGCAGCCAACAAAGGTCCAACCGCCACAGAATCAGAAAAACAGCAATTGCAAAGCAGAGAATTCCTACAACAATCCCAACGATAGCTCCTTGACCCGCTTCTTCTGGCGATACATGTTGTCGCTTGGAGGGCATCCTGACCGAAGGATGATAGATGCGTGGAGGCATATGTGCCCAGAGAGTGTAGATTTTTTTCCAAAAGCGACCAAGTGGTTACATTTAAATGCGAAGTAGAGGACGTGAAGTGAATTGTGCTGGAGAAGAATGGAGGAAATGCGGAAGTTTGCTTTAAGCAGCAATGATAGACAATTATACGAAGTTTTAAACCAACGAACGGACGTGGCAACATTCTATACATGTGGTTGTTGGGTGATGCGCACTCTTCAATTATAAATACCGACAGTTTGTCATCGTGTTTAAAAAAAAAAAAAAAAAAAAAAAAAAAAAATCGGATTCTATGGTGCCATTTCATGGTTCGCCGATTG
>JABYPW010001134.1:0-17510 GCA_016880775.1 Phymatotrichopsis omnivora
CCCCTGAAGTCCTTGAGTCCCTCAAAAATATTTAAAAACAGCAGAAAGCAATGGCAAAATATCTTTGGAAACTTCAGACAATTACCACAACCTCTACCACCCTCCCTGCACTGCAACAAGCTCAGGACACTCAAACCTGGGCTGAAGTCATTTCCAAAAAATAGAAGAAGAAAGGTAGCCTAGTCACCTAGAAGGACCTTCTCCTAACCACCCCCCTTCCCCTCCTACAGTACCCTACCTACCACGATGAAGAAATTATTGTCAATATCAAAGAACTATTGGCTTTCAGTGAGGATATCCATATCCAAATCTCCAACTATATCAATTCAGCCTTGGATAAAGCTGAAGCTCCCTCCTTTTTCCACATACAGTGATGCTGTAACAACAACCCTACCACACTAGTGCTCACCACCATAGAGACCGTTACTGCTGCTGCTGTCCTTATATACTAACCTACCATCACCAAAGCAGTCAGCGAGTTTTGTGCAGTCAAAGGCATTAACCACAACCACACATGGAAAAAATGTATTGTCCATAGTATTCCTACTGCCACTGACCTCAACACCATGGGAAAAATGACATGACTCCATCAAGAGATCAAATGTTACAACTCTAGTGTTACCCTTGCAATGACCCCATGCTGGCTGACATTAGCACCAAAATCAACAAACAGAATCATTGCTCACTCGTGATTACTGTCATCAACAACAACAATGAGGCCAGCATCTTGAAGCACCTCACCTTAATAAGACTTGTCATACTATGAAATATATTCCTTTCGGTGCCGACACCTAATGCTCCCACTGCTGTAAGTTTAGACACCCAGTCTAAAACTGCCAATCCCCCCTTTACTACCACCTCTGTACTAGCCCCCATACAATATCTGAGCATACTTGTGGTGCTACTAACTGCAAATAACTTAAGGGCTTCACTTGCAAGAACATAATACTCTGATATGCAAACTACGCTGGCCCCTATAAAGTGAACGATCCAATCTGCATGACACCAATCTAGGCTAAACTAGCCAAGTCTAACAGAAAGGATAAGTCTACCACTATGGGAGGAGTTTAGTTTCTTCTTTCTACTTTGCTTTTATTTTTTCTGCGACGGAACTAGTATCTTTCTGCTATAGTAAAAGTGCAGAGGAGTTTGTATGTTTCTCCTTCTCTTTTTCTTTTATTTTTTCACTTGGTCATGTAGTATGTGTAGGGGGTTTTCTTTCATTGTTTTAAGGTTTACCTAGTGATTGTTTTTCCCTATTTAGCTTTTGTACATAGTTGTATACGTTTTTCTTTTTCAGTACAAGTAGGTGGAGGGTTTCTTTTCTATCTTAAGGGGGGAGGGCTACAGTTATGTCTCTGCTTTTAGTTAAGTATAAATGCCCTACTGTAGTGCCTTAGTTAGTGGAAGTAGGGAAAATAAAATCCACTTTAATTCTTCTTGATGTAGTATCTTAAGTATACACCATTTGAATAAAAGAGTTATTCCTACAAACCTTCAGCACATCATTGTCCCACTCTATGTGTACCTCTCAAGTCCTTCAAAGAGTTGTGTATCTTCTTCTATCCTGATTTACCCCCAAACCCTGATACAGACTGAGAATCAGTTGTATCGCTCAAGGAATTATCCTTTACACTATACTGCATTAAAGAAAAATCACCATTGAAGAAGATACATGAGAGTTCAGGTGACATTGGATATCATCCCTAGTTAACTGGAACTTCCAAGGAGAGGCACCCTAGTTCACTACCGAGGAAATCACCAAGCTGCTACAAGACAAGAACCTGCTTCCTCCAGAAGAACCTAAAAACCTTCAAATTCTACCCCCCGGAAGAGGAATTGCAGAGTCTATTTCAACTTAGAGGTCCAGGCTAGGCTAGTACAGAGACCAGAATCACCAAAGGTATTTCCTAAGAGACTAGTAAAAACTTAGAAAGTTTGGTGCACTGACTATGGTTAGAAATTCAACCCTATCAACTACCACCTACTCTACAAGACTAGGGAGTAGTAGGAACTTGAGAAGGCAACCAGGCCACAGTGCAAAAAGGGTTTCTGTATTAGGTACTGCAACAGGTAAATCTACAGATTCTTCTGCAAAGACTATCGCTGTGATGACTATCAGGATAACAGAATTTACTTCAACCACTGAGTACCAGATACCACAAGTGGTCACAGTCATCCCAGACATAGGGAAAGCACTAGTACTATGCTTATACATGTGGTCAGAAACTGATGCCGGCCCTCGACAAAGCCAAAGCACCCTCGTTCCTGCGCATCCAAAGATGCCGAAACAACAATCCCACCACCCTCGTCCTCACTACCATGGAGACAGTCACCGCCGCCGCCGTCCTTTCCTACCGAACCGTCATTACGAAAGCTGTTGGCGAGTTTGCCGAAGTCAAAGGAATCAACCGCAACCACACATGGAAGAAGTATATCGTCCATGCCGTTCCCACTGCCACTGACCTCAACACCGTAGGACAGATGTCCCGACTCCGTCAAGAGATCGAATGCTACAACTCCGGTGTTACCCTCGCCATGACCCCGCGCTGGCTGACGTCCAGCTCCAAAATCAATAAACAGAATCACGGCTCGCTCGTGATCACTGTCATCGACAACAACAACGAGGCCCGCATTCTCAAAGGCCTCACTATCCTCAACACAACCTGTCGAACTGTTAAGTATATCCCCTTCGGCGCCGATACCTAATGCTCCCGCTGCTCGAAGTTTGGACACCCGGTCCAAAACTGTCAATCCCCTCCCTGCTGCCGCCTCTGTGCCGGCCCCCACACCATCTCCGAACATACCTGCGGTGTCGCCGACTGCAAACAACCGAAAGGTTTCGCCTGCGAGAACACCGTTCTCCGATGTGCCAACTGCGCCGGCCCCCACAAAGCGAACGATCCGATCTGTATGACGATGATCCAGGCCAAACTCGCCGAGTCTAACAGGAAGGATAAGTCCACCACTATGGGTGGAGTCTAGTTTTCTCTTTCCCTACCTTGTTCTTGTCTTTCGCGGTGTAACTAGTGTTTTTCTGCTTCGGTAAAGTGCGGAGGAGTTTGCGCGTTTCTCTTTCTCTCTTCTCTTTTGTTTTTCGCTCGGTCGCGTAGTCTGCGTAGGGGGTTTTTCTTTCGTTGCTTCAAGGTTCGCCTAGCGATTGTTTTTCCCCGGTCGGCTTTTGTACGTAGTTGTCTGCGTTTCTTCCTTTTCTTTCTTTCAGGTTTTCGGTACGAGTAGGCGGAGGATCATTGTGTACTCTTTGGTTATGTTTTTGCTCTTGGTTGAGTGTAGACGCCCCGCCGGGGGTATGCGATGTAAAATAACTTAATGGGAAAATCATATAAGTCAGAAACTGATGCTGTAAACAGCAAGTTTTCTGCTAGATGAGGAATTGGAGGATGCCACCCTCAAATTCCTGTAACATCTTAGGAAATCTAAGGTTGACAACCTTACAGTTAAAGTCACTATTCTCCCAGACACAGCTAGTACACTATGAGAGCGAAGATAAGATTGTTCTCTATCTGTATAAAGATGATCTTGTTGTACTACATCAGAACTACCCTATCATCCTAGTCCAGCTTGACAAACTTAGAATCCTCCTACTCACCGTCCTAGACCCTACTATCGATGAGTTCCTAGTACTAAAAAGGTATAGGCATTAGTCAATGTCTACTAAGGAAAAGCTTCCAGACCCACCTGAGGATTCATCAGAGATATACGATATCCTAGGTCTAGAGGAGCTAAAGTTCTACCAAGATATCTATAACCTCAATAAGACCTAAGCTATTGCACAGTACTAAAGGGTCAGAGACTAGATCAGAGAACACTACAATTCTAGTGTTGATTAGGAGCAGGAGATTGAGGACATAAGACAACAGCAAGTTATGGATCAGCAACAAATTGAAAACCTCAAAAAGGAAAGGGTACCAGAGAGTGAGCAACTTGAGCAACTAAGACAAGAATGAGTCACACTTCAATTGCAGGTCAATACCCTACAACAAGAATTGGAAGAGGAGTAACAACAGGTATGAGAAATACCTAGGCTAGCAAAACTTAAGGACCCAGAAGCATTCGACAGAAAGGATTATGCCTAGCTAGACCTGTTTATCACTAGGTGTCTAGACACCTTCAAGGTCAATAGGGATAGGTTTAAGGATGAAGGCCATAAAATCAAATGCGCAGCATCATTCCTGAAGGGACTAGTACAAAAGTGGCCACTGTTACAATTCAGTCAGGAAACTCCAAGAGTTAGAACTAGATGGTAGTCTAGCTCTGAGGAAACCATAGGAGAAAAGCCTTACCTAGAAAGGTACCAGAATAGAAAAGTCAGAAATGTTTTCAGAAGTAGAATATTTGATAGTCCAAGCAATGTTGAATAACACTGTAGAGTGTTATACCCTATTAGATACAGGGGCAACTGGTTTCGCATTTATGGATGAAACATTTGCACAGAGGAACGGTTTTACTATGTCGAAGTTAGAGGTCCCAAGAACCTTGATAGTTATTGATAGAAGATAGGCAAGTAGCAGAAAAATCACTAAGGTTACCAAAGTAGAAATCTAGGTTATACTAAGGAAAGAATATGTGTTGTTCTATATCATGGAGTTAGTAGACTATCCTATCTTGTTAGGATTGCAGTGGCTATAACACCATCAAGCACAATTAGATTTTAGAAGAAATCAGCTCACATTCCTAGAAGAGGAGGGGAGGAGTTGAATCGATATTAATACCATTATAGTAGTAGCCTTTGAGAAAATGGTAACAAAGAAAGATAGTAAGCTGTATGCCATCAGTGTTACAGAGTTTACTGAGGGAAGGGAGGCACCAGAAACAATACCGCCAGAGAAGTTGGTACCAGAAGAGTACCACAAATGGTTGCACCTCTTTAACAAAGAAAAAGTAGACACTTTACCACCATATCAAAAGATTCATCACAAGATCCCACTGATTGATGGCGGTGAACCACAATAGTTACCTACGTATGGACTATCAGAGGTACAGCTGCAGGAGGTAAGGAAGTACCTAAAAGAGAACCTAGCGAAAGGATTCATCTAGGAGTCACAGTCTCTAGCTGGTGTACCTATATTGTTTGTGAAAAAGAAGGATAGATTACTCTACCTATGTGTAGATTATCGAGGACTGAATAAAGTCATGATCAAAAATCGCTATCCATTGCTATTAATCTATGAAATATTGGAATGGTTGAAAGAAGCAAAGATATATACCAAGTTATATCTGAGAAAGGCATACAATTCAGTCAGAATTGTAGAAGGTGAGGAATGGAAAACTGCATTCCATACCAGGTATGGTCATTATGAGTACAAGCTTATGCCTTTTAGTCTCACAAATACAACAGCAACATTCTAAGCATTCATCAACAGTATCCTAAAAGATCATTTGGACATTTTCTGTGTTGTCTATCTAGATGACATATTGATCTTTTCAAAAAACCTGGAGGAGCACATTATCCATGTGCAGATAGTTTTGAGATAATTAGGGGAAAACAAAGTTTATTGCAAACCTGAGAAATGCAAATTCCATGTCATAGAAATAGAATTCCTCAGATATATCATCTCCCTAGAAGGAATTGCCATAGACAATAAGAAGGTAGAAGTAGTGCTAGGATAGGAAACACCAAAGTCAGTAAAGGATATTCAAATGTTGCTACGATTTGCAAACTTCTACCAGAGATTCATTGAAGGATACTCAAGAGTAGTATCACCAATCACAAAGTTATTAAAAAAGTACCAAAAAATTCGAATGGATGAAGGAGGTAAGTGCTGCTTTTATAAGTCTCGAAGAAGCATTTTTATCAGCAGCCACCCTGAGATACTTTGACCTAGAGAAACTGGTTATTGTAGAAATAGACATATCTAATCATGTGGCAATGGGCATCCTTTCCCAGAAGTTCTAACATAAGGATGGAAAACAAGTTTTGCACCCAGTGGTGTACTTCTCTCAGAAGTTTAACCCTGTACAGTACAACTATCCTATGCATGATAAGGAACTGTTAGCAGTCATTCCCATATTTTCAGAATGGGAATGGCACATTGCATACTTGAAATTCCTAGTTCAAGTGATGAGAGATCATAAAAACTTAGAATACTTCATGACTAAGAGAATATTGAATCACCGACAAGTAATGTAGTCAGAGTTCCTATTAAGGTTTAACTTTCAGATATGCTATCGAGTAGGGAAATAGCGAGGAAAACCTGATTCTTTGACTAGAAGATCTGGAGATCTTCTGAAGGAAGGGGATAAACATCTCGCTTATTAGGAACAGATGATTATCTAACCCTGCAACTTGGACCCTGCATTACAAGTGAGTTCATAGCTGCATGTCCTCTTAGCAATAGTAGAAGTGGAGAGAAATTGAGATCTTAAAGAGAGAATCAAAAGGTCTTATAACAAGGACCTGGCCACAAAGTCTATCCTGCAGGCCCTGCAGAAAGGAGAAAAGTCTTCAAAATACATATGACTATCAGATTATATGATCAGGGAAAGATTGTTATTGTATAATAACCTAGTCAACATCCCTGATGATCTAGACCTGAAACTGGAAGTACTCTAACAGAACCATGATCATGTAGGTGCTGGACATCCTGGAAGAGCCAAGATATATAAGTTTATAACAAGGAAATATTTTTGGCCAGGATTGCAGAAATACATCAGCTGATACATCAGCCATTACAAAGCATGCATAAGAGCAAAACCTGTCAGATATGTACCTTTCAGCACTTTGAAGCCCCTGGAGATACCTGTAAAGCCCTGGAATTCAGTATCTATGGACTTTATAGTGGGATTACCAACAAGCAAGGAACATGATGCAATCCTTGTAGTAGTGGATCACCTAACCAAAATGGCACACTACATCCCTACATTGGAAAGAGCAACAAGCAAAGATGTAGCAACCCTGTACCTATATCATATATGGAAACATCATAGATTACTAAGAGATATTACTTCCGATCATAGTACACAATTTGTTTCAGAATTCTAGAAGTCCCTATACAGAGCTTTGAAGATTAAGAGCAATCTCAGCATAGCCTACCACCCATAGATAGAAGGTCAGACAGAAAGAACAAACTCGGTTCTAGAATAGTATCTACAGATTTTTTGCCATTATCAGCAGGATGATTGGGAATCCCTGCATCCCCTCACAGAGTTTAGCTACAACAACCAAGCATTAGCAACTACGAAAGTTAGCCTATTCTATGCAAACTATGGATACTACCCATACTTTGCAATAGGTATAGACCTTAGGAGAAGGTCAAACACCACTGAAAGTGTCAAGCATCTCACTACTAGGCTACAGGAAGCATATGACTTATGCAGGGTAGAAATCTCTTATGTACAAGCAAGCCAGAATGAAGTGGCAGATTAGTCAAGAAAACTGGCACCTGTGATAAAAGTTGGTGATAAGGTTTGGCTAAATGCCAGGAACCTGTGCACTTAGAGGCTATCTAAAAAACTTGATTACAATAGACTTGGTCCATTCAAAGTTCTAGCAAGAGTCAGAACTCAAGCATATAAACTCAAGCTTCCTCACTCTATGAAGATCTATCTAGTCTTCCATATCTCTCTACTAGAACTAGCAAGCAAGTATGAACAAGTCCTAGGCTATCAAAATCCTCTACCTTCTCCAATTATTATTGAAGGAGATTGAGAGTACAAAGTTGAGAGTGTTCTCAACTCTAAACACCTTTAAGGTGGCACTCTTCACTACCTTGTTAAATAGGTCAGCTACTCCAAGCCTACATAGGAGCCTTCCCAGCACCTTGAGCACTCCCAGGAGCTCATTGATGAGTTCCACCACTACTTCTCCAACAAGCCCAAGTTATAATGTAGATGAGGAAATAACAGAGATCTCCCTATCTCCCACTATGGTCGTAATTGTTTTTGACCAGTACGGATGAATTTGCACCTCCCCTGAAGATAGTACAGTGAAGGAAGAACCCCTTGAAGACCCTCTAGCATTAGGTCTTAGAACTATCACAAACTATGTTTAGGTACCAGTCTCACCCCAAGAAAAGACCTAGCCCCAGGAGCTACCACTTTACGCTCCCCAGCTAGGGCTCACCTTGAACCAGTAGTTCTAGTGATGGGAGGAATATATCTTACCAACTATTTCCCCCATATCACCCCTTTGTTCACCAGCAATCAAAATGGACCCTAAAAAACCTTATTGGTAGTATGTGCCAATATTGAGAGTATCCGCCAGTCCTACTGGATACACCCTGCCACCATTACCAACAGTTCCTATTGATTCTCAGCTCCTGGGGGATCAAGGAGGAGCACAAACCTAAGGCACCACCAAAGGAAGTCGATAGAGATTCAGCAAGGTGCCAGTATTGCCTACCAATACCCCTACATATCCAGCTTAGAAATATAATAGAAAGATTGTGCTAGATAGTGGAGAATATAAGAGATAACCACCTTAGAGAAGAAGGGTTCCTAGCTGTTACAGGAGTTCCAGCTTAAAGAGGAGGATACTGTAATAAACCGTAGTCATGTACTTTCCTATTTGTCATCTTCTCTTTGTATTTCCTATTATCAGTGATATTCTTTGGAATTCCACATTACGAATCATAAAGTATCACTTGGTCATGTATGCTCACTCATGTTTAGCTGTCTGCCTTGTGGAGGTCATGAGAATAGCATTTAGATTGAATGACATATGGGAAATAGTCATGTAGACAAAACAGGTTTTACAGAGACTGCTCTAGAAGGGAGGCAGTGCTCTTGGCGATTAGTATATAAAGAGTAGGAAATCCACATAGTCTTGTACTTCCTTTCTTTCTTCTTTACACAGTATATTAAGTATAAACCATAGGAATAAAGAGTTATTCCCACAAACATTCAGCACATCATTGTCCCATTCCATACATACCTCTCAAGTCCTTGAAAGAGTTGTGTATCTTCTTCTATCCTGATTTACCCCCAAACCCCAATACAGACTGAGAATCAGTTGTATCACTGAAGGAGTTGTCCTTTACAATGATCACTATTGTATGGATAGGACATTTCTTTACTCAATTAAGAGTATGTACTAGTCATATACAATAGGAGCCTCTGGATATACTTTCATCCACTAAGCACTATCAGGGTAACCTTCATACAGCAATTGTGATCATTAGTCCTATTCACTTATATAGACTCCACTAGTAATTAGGGAACTATATTTGGTCAGGAAAAACTTGCTTACACTACAAAACCTGTGGCCGACTATGAAGTCGTAGTATTTTAAGTGTAGTGCAAGTGGGATTTGAACCTATGACATTGTACATCACTGTACAACAACACCAGGATAGCTGTACTACTAGACCATCCTCGCCCATAACTAAGGGCAAGTAGGACTTTGATTTCCTATCAGTCACTATTGTATGGACAGGTGTAAAGGATAACTCCTTCAGCGATATAACTGAAGCTCAGTCTGTATCGGGGTTTTTGGGTAAATCAGGATAGAAGAGGATACACAACTCTTTAGAGGACTTGAGAGGTGCGTATTGAGTGAGGCAACGATGTGCTGAATGTTTGTGGGAATAACTCTTTTATTCCTAAGGTGTATACTTAAGATACTGTGTAAAGAAGAAAGAGAAAGAAATACAGGACTGCGAGATTTCCTTCTCTTTTATACTAATTGCCAAGAGCACTGCCTCCCTTCTATAGCAGTCTCTGTAAAACCTGTTTTGTCCACATGACCCTTTTCCATACGTCATTCAATCTAAACACTGTTCTCATGACCTCCGCAAGGTAGACAGCTAAACATGAGTGACCGTACATGACCAAGTGATGATTCATGATTTGTAACACGGAATTCCACAGAACACCACTAAAAATAGGAAGTATAAGGAGAATATAACAAGTAGGAAAGTACATGAACACAGTTCATTACAACAGGGCATGTATACTCAATTAAGAGTGAAGACATAGTCACATACAGAGGAGTATCAGGATAACCTTCATCCGCTAACTAAGGGCAAGTACCTTCTTGTACTCCCTCAGTCACTATGTATGGATAGGGCATCGCACTTAATCAAGAGCATATGACATAGTTGCATAATATAGGAGCAAACTCACTAAGTGCTATCAGGGTAACCCTTTATACAGATAAATAAGGGCAAGTAAAAACTGTCCTATTATATATTTCTAAGTATGTAATACATGCATATGAACCCTAAACATAACTTGAATTATTCACAGACTGACTATCTGATTATACCTTTAACCCTATCCTAAGTACATGATCATTCCTATAATACAAAATATGTCTACCAAGTATTATTATATAGGTGAAGCTTAGTTATTTTCTTAGCAGAGTTCTTAGTGTATAGCGTTTCTTAGGGAAGTTTTTATGCTTTAAACTAGTTATTATGTGTAGTCATAGCAATAGGTTTTTTTTTTTTAGAAAAAGTAACTAAAGTTGTCAAGGTCTGTAGATAGGATTAAGAGAGCTTGTATATTGCTATGAGGACTTATGGACTTAGTAGCTTATAGACTTAGTAAGTTATATTATTGTACTGTTTATAGTAGGTAGGATAATGCTAAGCTAGAGGGAACCCTACAACTTCTAAGATTAGAATAGGGATGACTCTAAGGAGTATAACCTTAGCAAGGATAAGAATAGGACTAGGACATATACTATATAGGATAAGGATGAGGTAATAATAAGGATAAGAAGTCTCTAGGTAATAATAGAGGCAATGTATTAATTACTACATACAAACAGGTTACATGAATAAGAGAAGAAAAGAAAGTACAAGAAACCTTAAATACTTACATCTAGAAAGTGCCAAGGTAGAAACATTGGGGAAAAAATATTAAGGAAAATACTAGGGAAAACTAGTAACAAAATACTTAAGAAAAGTACTAACTGAACATTAAGGAAACACACTAGAGAAAATGTGAAAAAATTATTAAATACTAAAGAAAAAATACAAAACAGCCTAAATATAAATATATAAGTTTATAGCTATGACATATAGGATTTACAAGAGATAGAGAAATGATCCTTTTCTATAGCATGAAGCAATTTAGAACAAGCATTGGAGTTGGATGGAAAAGATTATATGGAAATAAGAATGAAGTTTTAAAGAGATTTAAACTATAGCTATATGTATGATTATGTTAAAGTAGTAGGATTTAATACATGTATATAAAGGATTTATATTATCAATAATGATACATTCAAAGAAACTAAAAAGAAGTTTCCCTTTTTTTAATTTCCAGACAATCTAGTATCTTACCTTAGCATATAGGTAGAATGATCTCTACCTATACAACCCTACATAACCCACATGTATATCTTTATAACCCTCAAATTACTAAGCTTTTACAAACTATTAATTGTAGAAAGAAAAATATCAGCTAAGCTTTATAGTATAATCTATTTATCCTACAAAACTATTTTGTACATATACTATCAGTATAGTATATAATCTTATTAAAATAGAAGAGTTACCAAAGTATACTATTTTATAGCAAATGAGCAGAGATATTGAAAAGGAGAAGAAGAAGTTAAAATATATATATTATGATATATGATTTTTCTATTTAAGTTATTTTACATCCCATTTCCTCTAGCAGGCTGTTTACACTTAATTAAAAGCAAGAATATAACAAGGAAAAATAGGATAACCCTCAATCCTTGCCATGCACATTATAAAAGACAGTAAAAATCTTCCACTCCTACTACTCACATTACCCTTACATTTTATAAAAGAGATCCTCTACTTCTCCTAACTGTAACATTTTCTCAAGGCTTACAGTTGTTGATTCTATTTCACTTGAGGGGAAAGAGGGGAACAGTCTGCCTATCAACCTTGCTTAAATGATAGACATGATAACAGGTTCTACAATTATAAGTTAAATCACTGATTACATTTCTCAGGACTATCTTTTAGGGCTGACCACCTATGTAGCCATTGTGGAAGGGGGGTGAGCAGTTTTTGTAGTCTCTTCATGCTTAGGACATTTTTTCAGGCTAGCTACTGATCTTAGCTAATGTGTTGAGTAATATTCCCACTATGACTCACACTTTAGATTACCTGCACACTGCTCCTAGAGGCTTTAAGAGATGTGGTATGTAGTACTTTTAGTGATTAATATAGGAGGTATTATGATACTCGCCTATACGATGCAAGATACAGTCACAAATAGGGCAAGTTATACTGTGGGCACTCTCAACCTATCTACAGTGACTACTATTCATAACTTATAGGACATCATTACCATGCTAGTTTATTGCCTCAATTAGGGAGGGGGGTTTTGAATACGTGACTACTATTATGCTTTAGTGAAGGGTACAGTCTTTTCATCAGCTCAGGTAGTGCTGATAATAGTTTCTACTTATTATAATGTAGGGGTGTGTGAAGAGCAGAGTAAGAAGCCTGAATAAATAAATATAATATGAAAACCTCATCTCTGTATAACTAAGCTCACCCAAAAATAACAGAACTAAAATTCAAATCCTGAAGAAATATACTTAAGCATGTAATAGGTAATAAAAAAACAGCTATAATGAGATATTAATCACATTATTCAAATACATAGATTTCATTCTCTTGACTTTTGGTATAGAGTATTTATCAATTCCACTGAATTATTCTATAGAGTCTTCATTAATTCTACTAACTCATTCTATAGAGCCTTTATCAATTCTATTAAATTATTCTAAAGAGACTTTATGATTTCTGTTGACTTATTCCAAAGAGACTTCATAAATTCATCGACTTATTCTATAAAGCTTTCATGAATTCTACTTAGAAAGTTGTTTAGGCCTCTAACATCTTACAGATCACATTCATGGAATCTATCTTTTCATCATGTTAAATAGTTTCTTACCTGGTCATTCTTCTCTTTCTCTCACCTCATTATCTTATTTTTAATTTAGTTATTCACTTATCTAATTTCCTCTAAAGACTCATATTGTATCAAGTTTGAGTATTAATATGTAAAGGACAACTCCTTTAGTGATACAACTAGGACTTAGTCTGTATCAGGTTTTTAGGGTAAATCAGGAAAGATGAAGATATACAACTCCTTATAGTACTATGAGTTATTCACATAGAATAGACCAAAAGAATATAAGGTAGTAAAGGTTTTTAGGAAGAGTGTTCTTATTCTTATAGTTTATACTTAAGATACTCTATAATGAAGAAAGAAGAGGATTTAATCTTCCCTTGGGTCACTGATGTACGGATAGGGCATTGCACAAAATTAACTGCTCTTATAGTGTATACTTAAGATACTCCATAAAGAAGAAGAGGATTTGATCTTCTTGTAGGTCACTGATGTATGGATAGGGCATTGCATAAAATTAACTATATATAATATAGTTGCATAACCAGGAGCAAACTCACTAAGCACTATCAGGGTAACCCTTCATATGGCCAAGAAAAAAGAAGAGATATTACACTTCCCTCAATACACTATGAATAGAATAGGCATTATATGAGACTTAACCGCATATAACATAGTTGTATAATATATGAGTAAACTCACAAAGAATTATTAAGGTAACCCTTCATATGGCCATTGAGGTCATTGGTCATATTTGCTTATATAGACTGAACCAGTGATTACACAACCATGTATGGTTGAGGAAAATTCACTTACCCTACAAGACCTCTGAATAACTGGGAAATCATAATATATTATGAGTGATGCAAGTAGGATTTGAACCTACAACATTGCGTATTACTGTACAACAATACTAGGACAGCTATACCCCTAGACCATCCTTGCCTTAAGAAGAAAGAAGATGCTTGGATCTTCTATAGGTTACTATTGTATAGGCAGGGCATTTATACAAACTTAATTGCCTAGATGTAGCTACATACTTAGGAGCAAACTTGCTAATTACTTTCAGGGTAACCCTTCATATAGCTATTGTGATTGTCAGTCATATTCGCTTACAAGGACTAAACCAGTAATTAGGTAACCTTGCATAGTCAGGGAAAACTTGCTTATGATATAAAATTAGCGACCAACTAGAAATTCATGGTATGGAATAAGGTGAGTCAAGAAGAAAGAAAAGGACTTCTACTTCCCTAAGGTTACTGATGTACAGATATGGTATTATACAAACTTAATTACATATGACATAGTCATATAATACAGGAGTGAACTTGCTAAGGACTGTTAGGTTAACCCTTTATACAGCTATTGAGATCATTGGTTGCATTCACTTACATAGACTAAACCAGTGATTAGGCAACAATGCACAGTCAGGGAAAACTTGCTTATGCTACAAAACCTATGAGCAACTGGGATATTGTAGTATATTATGAGTTATATGAGTAGGATTTGAACCTACGACATTGCGTATTACTGTATAGCGACACTAGGACAGCTATACCACTACACCATCCTTACATAAGAAGAAGAAGAAATAAGAGGATATGCTTCTCCCTCAGTTCAATATTGTACAGGTAGGGCATGTATACAAACTTAATTGCCAAGACATAGCCACATACATAGGAGTGATCTCTCTAAGCACTATCAGGGTCAAGAAGAAGAAATAACAATATGCTTCTCCGTCGGTTCACTATTGTATCGGCCAGTATATACACAAACTTAATTGCAAAGATATAGCCTCATACATATGAGTGATCTCTCTAAGCCCTATTAGGGTAAAGAAGAAGAAATAATGATATGCTTCTCCCTTAGTTCACTATTATATAGGTAGGGTATGTACACAAATTGAATTGCAAAGACATAACCACATACATAGGAGTAATCTTGCTGAGCAGTGTCAGGGTCACCCTTCATACACTAAGAAGAAAGGAAAGGACATACTTCTCCCTTAGTTCAAAAAGAAACGAAAGAAATACAGGACTATGCTGATTTCATCTCCTTATATACTAACTGCCAAGAGCACTACCTCCATTCTATAGCAGTCTCTTCAAAACCTATTTTGTCCACATGACCATTTTCTACATATTATCTAATCTAAACATTATTCTCATGACCTCCATAAGGCAGACAGCTAACATGAGTGATAATACATGACCAAGTGACAATTCATGATTCATAATACAGAATTCCAAAGAATACAAATAACAATAGGAAATGTAAGGAGAGTACAACAAATAAGGAAGTACATGACCACAGTTTATTATATACTACTTATGCTATTGGCCTAAATCAAATTCAGCATTTAGCATTAAGGAAGAGTAAATATAATTCATACCTGGTTCGAAGCTAGACTCTTTTAATGGATCTTATGAATAGCTGTGATAATGTCCTTTTTGACCCTGGCAAGACACAAATAACCAAACTAGAGCTAAGCATTTGCACAACAGAATAAGTCAGCTGCATTGAAGAAGTAAGATCCATTACTGAGTGGAAAATCCTGAAGTTTTCGGTGTCATTTGAATTGAATTTGGGCACCAATCTCTATCATCAATGTTGGCCGCAGGACTGTTTCCAAGGTTGACTTTATGGAGCTGGCGTAGCTCCCACAGAAGTTCCATCTGCAAAGCAGTAGTATGCCAAGCCTATAACTGGGTCACATATTTTGGGCTGGATCCCCGATCGCAAACTCCCTATTTTCTTGGGGTTTGTAGGTTGAGATTACAGATGTCTAAATCGCTGTTGAAGCGCGCATGCATCACGGAGATAAAATAAGGGGGAAAAAATGAGGGGAAAAAAAAAAAAAAAAAAAGCGCATGACTTTTGCGCTATATATGCCTTTCCTGCCGGGTATGACATTTATGTTTTCAAAAAATATTCATTTATTCTTTGAGCAAAATTTTTCATTGAACCGAAAAGGCTAAAAAAATAATGATAAAGAAATGAGGTAAAATGAGTAAATAACGACTACGAACAAAAGCAGTCTACCGAAGATTGAAAGTGATTAGTAACGCAACTTAAACGTTCTTTCGGAAGTTACTTGGGGCATCGCCCGCTTGTATGTATACCAATGTTGAAGTCAAGGCCCAACTCCTACGCCGACGTCGACCTTTGAGGGAGGTCCTAGCTCCTGTCAAACAGAGTGGCGCTTTAATGGAACTCTTAGCCAGAGGACCCTTATCGCTTTAGTTAAAGCTCAACGCTCCGATTTTAAACGCTATTTCCAGAGCTATATATTTAGCGATGGCAGTCGCTCCAAAATTTCAACACTCATAATGTCATTAATGATGGATGAAAATAGATACCTTTGCAAATATTTTTCAGACCCGAAGAATACCTTCGTGGAAGAAAAGCATATAAAAGAGCATTCAATTTCTTTGCATTTGGACGGACAGCCCTGTTTTCAAGCTCACTTCGATCTTCCAGTCTATCTGGAGATTCGTACCGGGACCCGAAGTTCTACCATGACGATATTACGTTACGACCACACCCTTCTTGAGCTCCCTCGCCCCAAATATACGATCCCATCCCCACTACCGACGGCCATCATTCCCCAGCATTCCTGAAGAATTCCTCCGGCAATGTCTACCATACTCTCCCATATAATTACCTCGAAGGCACGTTCCTGCAGTTCCCAAGCGAAATTACCGTATATCGACTAGATGGCGAAAACGGGCAGCGTTATGAGTTTTGCGGGTAGCCCCCCAAGGATGAAATTTTGTTTATGCCCGAGGACGTCCCCGTGGGCCCATACGAAGCAGCACTCGCGATGGTTCGGGCTTATGGGAGCATCATGCTTGAACATAACACGATAATGTAAGTTCATTTCTCTAGAAACGTTTCTCTTTTGTACTAATAATAAACTCTAGAGCGCTCGGCGAAGGTGCTGACATGTTTGACCATAACAGGGCGGGGAGGGTCACACATATTTGCCCTAAGTGCAACAAATCGTATGATGCTCTTGCTAAACTTAAACGGCATTCCCGCGAATTGCATGGCCCGGGATTCATAGCCCCATCCCTAGATGCCAGCAATCCTATACGCAGGGAGGGAATTTGCGGAAACACCACAAAAATCTTCCGGAAGAAATTATTCCTAGAGAGCTTCACCGAGGTTAATGCCAAGAACTTAGCCAAGTCGGCTTTACACGGAAATGTACCAGGGCGGTATTAGGAAGGATAAGTGCCGATAGTGGACGAGGGAAGTGGATACCTGAGAAAGGAGACAAGAGTGACAGAAAATGCGAGTTGTGAAAGTGTGAGGACGGAGGGTATTGGCCTTGTGTTCTCAATTCTTTTGTGCCGAATTTTTGTTATTTATAGTCAATGATTGCGGAAGTAAGAGAAGGAGGGAAAAATAAAGGTGTGATCACCCACACAACTTATTATCAAGAATTTCTTTTTCTCAACTATGCTTATCTCTTTTTGTGTCGCATCTGCAATACTTTCCACGTACGCAAGAATCAGTAAAGGAAAAGAATCGAATAGAAAATAAGGAAAGGGCTTCTGGATATAATTTCGTTTTATTCGGTATTCTGACAACCTTTCTGCCATATAATACATTAATTTATTTTAATGTTTTATAATGCGATTCATTGGGGAAGGATGGTTTTTTTTTTTTTTTTTTTTTTTTTTTTTTTTTCTTTTTTTTTT
>JABYPW010001135.1:0-17507 GCA_016880775.1 Phymatotrichopsis omnivora
GAAAAATCACCAAGGTCACCGAAGCGGAAATTCAGGTTGGACCAAGGAAAGAACAAGCGTTGTTCTATATCATGAAGTTAGCAGACTGTCCTATCCTGCTAGGATTGCAGTGGCTACAGCACCATCAAGCGCAGTTGGATTTCAAGAGAAATCAGCTTACCTTCTTGGAAGAGGAAGGGAGAAGTGGAATCGATATCATCACCATTGGAGCGGTACCCTTTGAGAAAATGGCAGCAAGGAAGGACACCAAGCTGTATGCCATTAGTGTTACGGAACCTATTGAAGAAAGGAAGACACCGGATACAATACCGCCAGAGGAATTGGTACCGAAAGAATACCACGAATATTTGCACCTCTTTGATAAAGAGAAAGCAGACACTTTACCACCACACCGAAAAATTGATCACCGGATTCCACTGGTTGAAGGAGGTGAACCACCGTGGTTACCTACCTATGGACTATCCGAGGTACAGCTGCAAGAGCTAAGGAAGTACCTGAAAGAAAACCTAGCGAAAGGATTCATCCAGGAGTCACAGTCTCCAGCTGGTGCACCGATATTGTTTGTGAAAAAGAAGGATGGATCACTCCGCCTATGTGTGGATTATCACGGACTCAACAAAGTCACGATCAAAAATCGCTATCCATTGCCATTAATCCAGGAAACATTGGAACGATTGAAAGAAGCGAAGATCTACACCAAGTTATATCTGAGACAGGCATACAATTCGGTCAGAATTGCAGAAGGTGAGGAATGGAAGACAGCATTCCGCACCAGGTATGGTCATTATGAGTATAAGGTTATGCCCTTTGGACTCACAAATGCACCAGCAACGTTCCAAGCGTTCATCAACGACATCCTAAAAGATCATTTGGACGTCTTCTGTGTTGTCTATCTAGATGACATATTGATCTTTTCAAAAACCCTGAAAGAGCACATCAGCCATGTGCAAACGGTCTTAAGAAAGCTAGGGGAAAATAAGGTTTATTGCAAACCTGAGAAGTGCGAATTCCATGTCGAAAGAACAGAATTTCTCGGATACATCATCTCCCCAGAAGGCATCACCATGGACAGCAAAAACGTAGAAGCGGTACTTGGATAGGAAACACCAAAGTCAGTCAAGGACATTCAGATGTTCCTAGGATTCGCAAACTTCTACCGGAGATTCATCAAAGGATACTCAAGGGTAGTATCGCCGATCACAAAGCTATTGAAAAAAGACCAAAAGTTCGAATGGACGAAGGAAGCAAGCGCTGCTTTTAAAAGTCTCAAAGAAGTGTTCACATCAGCACCAACCCTGAGACACTTCGACCCAGAAAAACTGGTTATTGTGGAAACGGATGCATCGGATCATGTGGCAGCAGGCATCCTTTCCCAAAAGTTCCAGCATGAGGATGAAAAGCAAGTTTTGCACCCAGTGACATACTTCTCCAAGAAGTTCAACCCCGCACAGTGCAACTATCCTGTGCATGATAAGGAACTGTTAGCAGTCATTCTCGCATTTACAGAGTGGGAACGACATATTGTATACTCGAAATTTCCAGTTCAATTGATAACAGATCACAAAAACTTGGAATATTTTATGACCAAGAGAATGTTGAATCACCGACAAGCAAGGTGGTCCGAGTTCCTATCAAGGTTCAACTTTCAGATATGTTACCGACCAGGGAAACAGGGAGGAAAACCTGATTCTTTAACCAGAAGATCCGGAGATCTTCCGAAGGAAGGGGATGAACGTCTCACTTATCAGGAACAGATGATCATCCAACCCCGCAATTTGGACCCTGCATTGCAAGCAGAGCTGCATGTTCTCTCAGCAATAGTGGAAGTGGAGAGAAATCAAGATTTTGAAGAAAAAGTCAAAAGGTCTTATGACAAGGACCCCGCCATGAAATCTATCCTGCAGGCCCTGCAGAGAGAAGAAAGATCTTCGAAATATGCGGAACTATCAGATTACGCGATCAAGGAAGGATTGTTATTGTACAACAACCTAGTCAGCATCCCTGACGATCCAGACCTAAAACTGGAGGTACTCCGACAGAACCATGATCATATAACCGCCGGACATCCAGGAAGAGCCAAAACATATGAGTTGGTCACAAGGAACTATTTTTGGCCAGGATTGCGGAAATACATTAGCTGATACATCAGCCATTGCGAAGCGTGCATGAGAGCGAAACCTGTCAGACATGCACCATTCGGCACTTTGAAACCCTTGGAGATACCTGAGAAGCCCTGGAATTCGGTATCCATGGACTTCATAGTGGGATTACCGACAAGCAATGAACACGATGCAATCCTTGTAGTAGTGGATCGCCTGACCAAAATGGCGCACTATATCCCTACAACGGAAAAAGCAACAAGCGAAGATGTAGCAACCCTGTACCTACATCATATATGGAAACATCACAGATTGCCAAAAGATATTACCTCCGACCGTGGTACCCAGTTCGTTTCAGAGTTCTGGAAGTCCCTGTGCAAGGTCTTGAAAGTCAAAAGCAATCTCAGCACAGCATATCACCCCCAGACAGACGGTCAGACAGAAAGAACAAACTCTGTTCTAGAACAATATCTGCGAATTTATTGCCATTATCAGCAGGATGATTGGGCATCCCTGCTTCCCCTTGCAGAGTTCAGCTACAACAACCAAGTTTCGGCAACTACGAAAGTTAGCCCGTTCTACGTAAACTACGGGTACCACCCACACTTTGCGATAGACATAGACATTAGGCGAAGGTCAAACACCCCTGAAAGTGTCAAGCATTTCGCTACCAGACTGCAGGAAGCGCATGACTTATGCAGGGCAGAAATCGCTTATGCACAAGCAAGCCAGAAGGAAGCGGCAGATCAGTCAAGAAAACCGGCACCTGTGATAGAAGTTGGAGAAAAAGTTTGGTTGAATGCCAGAAACCTGCGCACTCAGAGGCCATCCAAGAAACTTGATCACAAACGACTTAGTCCATTCACGGTTCTAGCAAGAGTCGGAACTCGAGCATATAAACTCAAGCTTCCGCGCTCTGTGAAGATCCATCCAGTCTTCCACATCTCTCTACTAGAACCAACAAGCAAACATGAACCAGTCCCAGGCCATCGAAATCCTCCACCTCCTCCGATTGTCATTGAAGGAGATCGAGAGTACGAGGTTGAGAGTGTTCTCGACTCTAAACGCCTTCGAGGTGGCGCTCTTCGCTACCTTGTCCAATGGGTCGGCTACTCCAAGCCTACGTGGGAGCCTTCCCAGCACCTCGAGCACTCCCAGGAGCTCATTGACGAGTTCCACCACCGCTTCCCCAACAAGCCCAAGTTGTGATGAAGATGAGGAAATGACGGAAATCTCCCCATCTCCCACCATGGTCGTACCTATTTTCGACCAGTATGGACGAGTTTGCACCTCCCCCGAAGACAGTACAGCAAAGGAGGAACACCTCGACAACCCTCCAGCATTGGGTCTTAAAACCATCGCCAACCAGAATTGGGCACCGGTCTCGCCCAACGAAAAACCCCAACCCCTGGAGCCACCGCTTTATGCTCCACAACCGCAGTTCGCCCTGAACCACCAGTTCCAGCGATGGGAGGAACAAGTCTTGCCACCTATTTCCCGATATCGCCCCTTGGTTCACCAGTGATCAAGGTGGACCCTGAGAAACCCTATTGGCAGTATGCGCCAATGTCGAAAGTATCCGCCAGTCCTAGTGGATACACCCCCCCACCGGTACCAGCAGTTCCTGTCGATCCCCAGCTCCTGAAGATTAAGGAAGAACACCTACCTGAGGCACCACCAGAGGTAGCTGAATACGATTCAGCAGTGTGCTAGTATTGCCCACCGATGCCCCTACACATCCGGCTTGGAAATCTTAGGGAAAGATTGTGCTAGATAGTGGAGAATGTGAGAGATGACCACCTGAGAGACGAAGTATTCCTAGCTGTCACAGGAGTTCCAGCTTCAAGAGGGGGATACTGTAATGAACCGTGGTCGTGTACTTTCCTATTTGTTATATTCTCCTTATGTTAGTGATGTTCTTTGGAATTCCGCGTTACAAATCATGAATTATCACTCAGTCATGTATGGTCACTCATGTTTAGCTGTCTGCCTTGCGAAGGTCATAAGAACAGTGTTTAGATTGAATGACGTATGGAAAAGGGTCATGTGGACAAAACAGGTTTTACAGAGACTGCTCTAGAAGGGAGGCAGTGCTCTTGGCGATCGGTATAAAAGAGAAGGAAATCTCGCGGTCCTGTATTTCTTTCTCTTTCTTCTTCACACAGTATCTTAAGTATACACCTTCGGAATAAAGAGTTATTCCCACAAACCTTCAGCACATCGTTGCTTCGCTCAATGCGCATCTCTTGAGTCCTCTACAGAGTTGTGTATCTTCTTCTATCCTGATTTACCTAAAACCCCCGATACGGACTGAGCTTCAGTTGTATCGCTGAAGGAGTTGTCCTTTACACATAGTTTGCATATCAGAGAATATTATTCTCGCAGGTGAAGCCTTTTGGTTACTTGTAGTCAGCTACTCTGCAGGTATGTTTGGATATGCTATAAGGTCTAGCATAGAGCTAATAGTGGAGGGGGGACTGTCAGTTTTAGACTGGGTGTCTAAACTTTGAACAGTAGGAGTATTGAGTATTAGTGCTAAATAGGATATACTTTATAGTGCTGCGAGTTTTGTTGAGGATATTGAGGCCTTTAACGATGTAAGCCTCATTATTGTTGTCAATGATAGTAACTATGAGTGAGCTATATTTCTGCATATTGATTTTGGTGCTAGATGTCCACCAGTATAGGGTTATAGCAAGGGTAACACCAGAGTTATAACTTTTAATCTCCTGATAGAGGTAGGTTATTTGTCCTATAGTGTTAAGGTCAGTAGCAGTGGGAATACCATAGATAATGTACTTCTTCTATATGTGATTGCAGTTGATACCCTTAACTTCACAAAACTCACCAATAGCTTTTGTGATGATAGGGCAATAGGCTATAATAGCAGCAGCAGTGACTATCTCTATGGTAGTGAGAACGAGTATAGTAGGGTTATTGTTGTAACATTGTTAGATTTAAAAGAAGGATGGGGCTTTGGCTTTACTAAGTACTGAGTTAACTCTGTCATAGATTTAGATATAGGCATCCTCTCTAAAGGTGGAAGGTTCTTTGATATCGACGATAACCTTGTGTAAAGGACAACTCCTTTAGTAATACAAATAAGCCTTAGTCTGTATTAGGGTTTAGGGGTAAATCAGGATAGAAGAAGATATACAACTCTTTCAAGGACTTTTAGAGGTATGCATAGAGTGAGATAGTTATGTGCTGAAGGTTTATAGGAATAGTCTTTATTCCTGTGGTGTATATTTAAGATACTGCATAAAGAAGAAAGACATAGAAATATAGAACTGCATAGATTCTTCCTTCTTTTATATCAACTGCCAAGAGCACTGCCTCCCTTCTAGAGTAGTCTCTTTAAAACCTGTTTTGTCCACATAACCCTTTCCTATATATTATTCAATCTTAACACTATTCTTATGACCTCTACAAGGCAGAAAGCTAAACATGAGTGACTATATATAACTGAGTGATACTTCATAATTTGTAATGTAGAATTCCAAAGGACATCAATTACAATAGGAAACATAAAGAGAATACAACAAATAGGAAAGTACATGACCATAGTTTATTACACCTTGCAGTTGCATTAAGTGGGATATTAAGGGAGAGGAAGAGGGTTGGTCAGTAAGGGGACTTGCTGTATGAAGGGTTACCCTGACAGCACTTAGCGAGATCGCTCCTGTGTTACGCAACTATGTCATATGCTCTTAATTGAGTACGACGCCCCGTCCGTACATCAGTGTTCTGAGGGAGGACAAGATAAGTCAGTAAGGGGACTTTTAGGTCACCAACTACTCTTCTTTCTTTCTTTTTTTGAGATAACTTGAGCCCACATTTGGGTATCTTGAGCTTATTATGATACAGAGAGAGTGGTGGAGGAGGAGGCAATCATGTGAAGTTTTCAAAGATCCTTTATGGTTACTTTCTATTGTTTTTGAATATCCTTGAGGCACTTAAGCATTTCTGGAGGTGTGGGCAGGGCTTCAACAACAGGTGCTAGGGTCTTGGTTATGGGTAGGGGTAGTCACAACTCTAATACAGCAACTTGGTTAATGAGGTCCACTTGGGTAGAGACAATAGTGGTGAGCATCAAATAAATAGTAGTCAGTGACTGTTAGATAGTAGGGAGGTTTCTTGTAAAGAAACCCAAGAGCCTAGATGTATTAAAGTTCTTAATAGCCCATGTGCCTTATATGTCAGATCCTATGCAGGCACCATTTAAGGATGTATTGTATCCAAGTAGTCTTCCAAACTTGGAGGTCACAAGATCAACTTGGATTTGGTAGAATGCTTCAGCCCTTTAGATGGTGGTAGCAGAAGGGAGGGGGACATCTTTAGGAAGAATAGGGGTAGAGACAAAGGGGGTAGGCAGGGTAGGGGGTTGTATCATATATGTGTTTAGGAGGTATGTTATGTGAAAATTATCATGAAAAACAAAAGATAATTTTCAAGTAAAGGTGGTATGAAGGTTGCAAAGCAATGTAGAAGAAAGAAAGATGATATAAATTTCCCTATACTATAGTTTTACATCTAACCCATCCTCCAGCAGGGCATTTATACTTAACTAAAAGCAAAGACATAACTGAAGGAGAGAAGATAACCACTATCTTCCACTGCAAAAAATAAAAATCAAGAATCCTTCACCTACTTGTGCCTTTATAAAGAAGCCTATCACTTGACAAAAGGAAAAGACTCAAAGAAAAAATAACATTCTCCCCTGTCCTAGGAGCCTACCTTTTTCTTACATGTCCTCTATGCTCTCTTCAGGTCCTCATCTTTTTGTTACTATCACTGTCAGAGGTAGGGGGGGGGGGGAACTCTTGTCTTGTCCAGCAGCTTTCCTATTCCTTTTTCAACTATCTTCTTCCAGAGATTTATGTTCTAGTATAAGATATGCTCTAGGTCCTTTCCTTGGTACAGTTATTGTCTCATTTCTAGTGGGGTCTTATATTCCATCAGGTTATACTCTATGGATTAGGGCTCTCTACAGAGGCAGAAGTTGCTTTCCTGATTGAGGTGCAGAAGGTTAGGGATGTAGAGTGTCCTATTCTAAACTGAAAGGCCCTTGCTGCTTAGTACTTATCTATCATTGTGTAGGGGTTGACCTTCTTTTCTAATAGCTTGTCGGCAAAGTTTTTAGACTTTTTCTACAGTCTCTCCTCAGTCTCTCATTGGATGGTTGATCTTGTTATTTCTTTTTTGGACTTGGGGAATTTGGGTTCCTTTTTTGTGGATTTAGCCTTTATAAGCTAATTGGCTATCTCATTTCCTTCTATCCTAGTGTGCCCTATGACCCACTTAATCTTAGCCATTATTCCTCTGTTTTTCAGCTTGAGGTTTATCTGGAAGATAGTTTGTTGCTGTACTCTATGATAGGAAGTGGAATATATTTGCTGCTACTATGATTGTTACTTATGAGTCTGAGAATACATGTACCCTTTAGATGCGTTTTCATACTCTAGTCCATTCATAGGCTTTTTCAAATGTGGTTTTGATAGCTTATAGTTCTCTTTTGAAGACTTATACTCTGGAACCTAATACTTGGGTAAATTTTCTGACTTCTTTTCCTCGACAATACATAACTGCTGCCATTATAACCTGACTCTTGTCATCGAGTTTTAAGACGTCAGTGAAGATAGCTAGTTCTATAATGTTAAAGACTCTTCTCCATGTTACAATTGCTTAGTCCTTGCTAGAAAAGTCCCCCACTTTTGGCCTTCATTCTATTGCGATTGGCCACAGGTGCAATTCCTATAGGAGGTTGTACCTTGTAAGCACTTAGTTTCTGATGCTCTCTCTGATTTTGGTGATGAGGGAATCTATCTGTGGTTGTCTTGTTATAGGCTATACTGAGGTTTCCAGTCTCCAGGATAGAGTTCTGATTAGGCTTTTACATTCTTGGATCCTCCCTAGCATGTTTGGGAGCTGCCAGTAGTTTGGCTAGGTTTAGTCCATTGTGAGCATTCTTGCCCTGGAATTCGCTTGATACCTTGGTACCTGTAGCACTGCTAGGGGGATCTTGGCTTCAACCATGCTCTTTTTCCCATCTATTGATCTGTGTATTCTGCATACCCATTTGGCTCTAGCCACCAGGACTCTATCAAGTACTTTAAGGGCACCCTTGGTGACCTTATAGGGATAGAATATATCTACTCCATATATAAGTGAGGGGATAACCACCACTTTTAGGAGCTTCAGTGCAATAAAATGGTTGAGTCTACTAACTCCTATTAATAGCCTCTCGAGTCTGTATATAGTGTCCATGGCTGCTCCTGCTTAGTGCTGGCAGTGTTATTTGTATCCTTCATTTGCATCTATGATAACCTCTAGGTATCTTAGTGTTTGCAAATGTTTAATCCTCTGGTCCAGGACTTTGACCTCTAGGACATCCTTATTTCCTAGGTGTAGGTGTTGGAGCTTAGTTTTCCCTTCTGACAGTGACAATTTTCACTTTTTTAGTTTTTCCCCTAGTACCCTGCTGTAGAATTGTTCTAGTACCTATGTATTCTCCTCATAACTCTGTCCCATGGCTATTATACAAAGGTCATCAACATATATGAAAGTTTTGATCCCTACCCCACTGTCTTTGGTCAGTATTACTACATATATATTAAACAGCAAAGGGAAGACTGGGGGTTATTATAGGATTCCTGTTTTGACTTTATAGAACTTCGATACTATTCCTTTATCCATGAAGGTGAGTGCCCTCTAGCTTAGGAAGGATAGAGCCCATGCTACCATGTACTTTAGAGTACCATGTTCTTCCAGAATTTTCATGAGTTCTTTGTAGTCAACTCTATCGAACCTTTTTCGATGTTGATAAAGAGAAGTGTAACCTTTTTATACTGGTTTTATGCTGCTCTTCATTGATACTTGACTACATTTACTACATCGATTGTTAATCTACCCAGCAGTTCTATATACTAGTTTCCATTGATCATTCTACTATTAATTATAACCTGTAAGAGCCTTGTTGCTATTATTTTCTCTAGGATCTTGCCTAGAGAGTTGATAAGGAACAGGCATCTGTACATGTTGGGTGAGCTATAGTCTAGTTTTTTAGGCTTTGGGATTGTAATTCCTAGTGTGTTTTTGAAGGTTTTGGGGTGAACACCATATTGCATTAGTAGTATTAGTAGCTTTGAGATTGTTTAGGGAGAGGTGGCTAGGACATTCTTCTAGAGGGTATTCTAGATTTAATCAGGTCCTAGGGCTATGATATATAAGGTTTTCCTAAGGGTGTGCTCCACTTCTTCTCTAGTTACAGTCAAGTCTATAACCTGGGGGGCCATTTTTTGTTCTTCACCATTGATTTCTCCTAGGAAGTAGTGTATAATGAGCACTTACACCCTCTCATCTAGGGAGCTTGCATTATTGATTGGTGGAAGGGGGTAATCTCTAATAGGCCTTTTGTACCTCAAGGCAGTCTATAGGTCTTTGTGGTTAATGTCCATGAGAAATGTCTTCCAGTGTTTTTCTTTTACTTCATATACTGCCCTTCTATACTCTTTCTTTTCTTTTTGGTACTAGTTTTTCCTTCTCTTGCTTTGGAGGTTATTCCTTGCTTAGTACCTTGCTATTCCTGGTTTCTTTTTCTTTTTCTAGAGTTCCTTATCCTACTAGGATTTGAATTTGTTGGTGATCATTTTTGTAGGTAGGGCTCCTTATTCTTTTATTTTATCAATAAGGCTATTTCTATTGTCTGCTGTCCATTCATTGGGGCTGTTGGTGTCAAAGGGGGTAGGCTCCAAGTTTTTGAGGTTTCAGCTACCTGGTACCAGTTTGCTTTCTTATAGTCCTAGACTATTATTTTCTCCCCTTTTTCAGTTTTCATTACTAGGGTGATGGTAATTACTTCATGATTACTAGTTGTTTAGGCACTCTTAGGGGCTATCTACTAGTCCATGTTCTACTCTATCACTTATAGTAATAGGAAAGCAAGGTCAATTACTGTGTCCTATTGTTTGCTATAGCCATATCTTGTAGGGGTTTCTAGCTCATTGAGCAGGTAATATCCTTTTTCACATAGTTTTTCTACCAGTGGTTTACCTCTTATAGTCTCTATATCTGAGGTTTGTCCCCACCATATATGTGGTGTAGGTTAAAGTCTCCTAGTGTTAAGTTTTTGTTTTGTAGGAAGGTGCTACTCCAGTCTTGCTCTTCTTTTTTAGGGCATAGTTAGAGGTAAATGTTGGTGATGTCTAGGTAGTTTTCTTTTCCTATGTATATTCTAGTTACCAGCATTATTCCTTTTTCATTTCTTATCAAGAATGCATTAATGTTGGAATTTTTACTGACATATGTTACTACTCTGGACTTGGTGCTATTGCTTAGGTAAAATTAGTGGAACCCTATATGCCCCATTAGGATGCTGTTAAAGGTTGGTAGTTCTTATGTGACTATGATGTTTGCTTTTGTCTTGATTGCTGTTTTGAATAGTGTTTGGAGGTTGGTGTTAGAGTTCTAGTAGTTGTGTTGTAAGATTTTGAATATTAGTTGTGGGTCTAGGCCTCACTGTATTTTTCCCCCTTCTTCCTCCATCTTATAATTCTTCTTCCATTTAGATTTCATTACTGAGCTAGTACATCTAGGCTACCCTTCTTCCTTCTAGTTCTCTGCTATAGAGGTCACTTGCTTCATATTTCTTGGTGCACACTTTATCTATAGCCCTGAGCTCTTGTCTGCAGTTTAAATAGCATGCTTTGAAATGCTTATATAGTCCATTATATCGACAGTTAGTTCTTAGGTACTTGTGGTCTTTAGTCTTGTAGTATGGGAAGAGGTTGTAGTTATACATGTTACCATATATGTTGCAGTTTTTCTCCATTTCTTTGTATATAGCGCTGATGTACCCTAGCTTGAAGCACTTGAAGCATTATGTAGTAGGGTTCATTCTCCAGGATTTTACTAAGTTATAGAGCTTGTTGAAGATGATGACTTGCATTCCTATTTTGGGGACTTCGTCTTTAGGGAACCTTACTACTACCATAGCATATGTGCCTTTTAAGGGGTTTTTCTTTCTATCTTCTTTACTTTTCAGGTATCTTGCTCCTGTAATCTTGATGTTAGCCACATATAAGAGCTCAATCCTAAGGTTGTAAACTAGGATTTCTCCTAATAATGTAGTTAGCACTGAGTGGATGATGATTTTAGTTGTAGTAGATGCAACTCTGAAGCCTTCCCTTATGACTTCTTAGTTTGTAGTCTCTTTGGTGGTAAAGTTTAGGATGTCAAGGTATGGTATTATTCTTCCTACTAGGACCATAGGCAGGGTAGTGATGACTACTATTAACTTGTGGTTTACTTTTACTGTGATATCTCTGAGGTTAGTTAGGGCCTTTTAGTCAATGAGCGCTTTGATGTATGCTGTTCTGAGCTTGTCCAGGTCTGCTCTAGCTATGGGGGGGTGAACTACATTTCTAGTCAGGGAGTGCAACTCCCTTCTTACTACTAGGTAGGTTTAGGTTTTTATTTACTTTTCTTTCACTTTTTCTTTCTCTTTTCTATTACTTTCTTATTAGTTTTATGCTACTTTCTATACCTAGCTCTAGCCTGTTTCTCCCTTTCCTTTATCTTTCCCTATTTCCCTGCTCTGGTTCCTTGGTACCAAGTACTCTGCAGAGCTTTCTAAGGTTTCCTAGGTTTTAATTTAGGAGCCCCTTGTCTAGTTTTTTTCTCTTTGCTTGGAAGGGGTTAGGATAGCTGGTAGCATTCCTTTCTGAGGGGTTAGGGGCTTGTTGTATGGTGTTAGGGTGGGCATACTGCTGATTGCTTATACTGTAATTCTATTGTTGTATATGACTGTGGTTCTTAGGTGTCTTATTTCTTCTGACTAGGCTTGGAGCTAGGTGGTTATCTTTTGTATAGTTTTGTTAAATTCCTATGAATCTTTATGCATTAGGTTGATATTACTCCAGATATAGTTAATGGCTTGGAAGAGTACAGGGTACACTTCTCTATTATTTTTACCTTTAATTTTTTCCTTGTTAATCATGTGCTGGAAAGTCTTTCCTAGATTGTCATTTATCATGTGCACGAGTTCATATCTTGAGTGGTCTAGGACTAGCTAGTATACTTCTTGCTCTTATTCTCTTGCTACTTTTTTCCCTTCTCTTATTGATTTTGCTGTGGTAACCAACTTATTGTCACTGTTAGATCTTGTATGGATTGTTTTGTTAGTGCTCATTAAGTAGGAATTAAACTGCACTACACTACCTAACCTATTTACTAGTACTGCACTGGAAAACATCTCTTAACTAAGCACACTTGAAGTAATCCTAACTGCTAGATAAAAGGCTAATAATACAAGTACACTACCCTTATATGCATTAATTGTGAAGGTGTTTATACTGATAATAACCTACACTACATTACTTACATTATCACTATGACATAAGATAATAAGCCTAGGGATAGAGCTAAATAGGAGGAGGAAGAAATAGAATTTCAGTTCCCCTACCCCCTCTTCTTCTCTTTTCTTTTATTCCTTTTTATAGGAAGACCTTGGTTATTACTTAGTGTGCTTTTGATAGCATGGATTGCTTTTCCCTTTTACAGTATACTTAGTGCCTTTACCTTTCCCTATTTCTTTTTCTAGGTATTGTAAGGCTTACCTTAGGGTGAAAGGATAGGGTCCTACTACTCTTCTTTGTTTTTCCCTAGTTTCTATCTAGCCTGTTCCTTCCCTTTAGATATATTGGGTGTCTTTGTGTTTTTCTATTATCTTTTCTCTCTTTCTCTTACCTTTCTTTGCTCTTATACTACTATAAACTTCTTCATTACTTTTTCTTCTACCTTGGGGGTCACCCTTTGACACTTAAGTACCTGTACGTTTTGTCATGCCATATCTGTAAAGGATGCATGCAAAGCTTGTACCTAGAAACAATGTGACAAGATTCAAACCAAAAAAAAAAAAAAAAAAATAACCTTGTAATATGTACCTAGTACCATAGATATATGATTACACTAGTTATATCAGGTTTAATAGAAATATTTACACACAATGACATACACCTACTAATGTTAGACACAATCATAAATATATTAATCTTATAATGATAGATATTTCTGTTTTATAAAAATATTAATTTTCTACTAGTCAATAATTATCATAAGTATGGTTTTCTACTTTTTATCTACCTCTAAACACAAGTCCTTTAATTATTAGAAACTTATTAATTAATCTGAAAATATTGGATGTTTTTACCTTAATTTAACTATCTAATAATTATTTTCTCTTCTAGTCTAATATGTATGTATAGCTAAAACTTAGTAAACTAGATTCAGAAAATTTATTATTTTTCATCTATAATGTGATATACAACTTGAAATTTGAGGCTCCTTCGGGCGCGGTGGTTTTGGAATATTCTCACTCGGCAACGTTCCAACATTGCTGTGGCTGGTGGTCGTTGTGCCGGTGGTCGTTCTCGGGGTGTTGCCAGTTTCGGCAATGGTTCTGTTGAAGTACTTTTTCTTGTTTTGGGTTCGATTGAGTCTTATGCATTCTCGCAAAGCGCCAGGCTCATAACATTTTACGAAAGGAGAAGAGAAATTGTATTCGTTAGAACTACAGAACTAAAGTAGAGACCCAAGGGTGAAATTTGCCTGCCCTATATCCTTTTCCAGAGAAACCCAAACTGAACAGAAAAGAAGAAGAGAGAAGAACACAGAATTTAAGAGACCAACCGATATGCAAAAAGATGAAAGAAGCAGTAGGTGAGAAATCAATATGCAGATATGCGAACACACACAAGACAAGCGACTAACAATGTGCAAGTAGGAAAGGACATGCAGAAAGACAAGAGAAGCACATAGGCAAGAAGATAAGAAAGGAGAAACACATGGAAAACAAAAGACCCGAAAAGAAAACACCGGCACGATTGTCCCTATTCCAACAGTGCCGGCCCAACAGAAATAACAGCGATATATCCATAATAAATAACTGCACATTAAACTTACATTCCACCCATTTATTACCAACGCAGCGGCAAAGTAGCCAGCTAATTTAGGTGGCCCACCTCGCATCAAGAGGCACATGTAGGTATGACATCTAGACATAGACTTTGCTGATACCATCAAAAGATGAAGATCGTTTTCGTACAAGTTAATTGTTCTTGAATAACATTCAAATCAGATTAAAAAGCAACGCCATTTAAAATCGGCTATAAATACCATCTTCGATAGAGACAAACGAAACGAAACAAGCGGGAGGCGCGAGAACAAAATCAGGTAAGACGAAGCAGCATTGGAAGCGCCGGTGATGTTGCCCGCAGCTCAAAAAAAAAAAAAAAAAAAAAAGATATATATATATATCTGAGATAAAAAAATACTAGGAAGGGTCGCTACAAAGAAAAGGCATACACTCGAACGTGAATAAAAAAAGAAGTGATAAGGATTTATGAAGCAAAGCAAATAATTTAGTTGTATAAAAAAATAAAATAAAATATTATGGAGTAGCATTGAAAAAGAAAGTCAGAAATTAAGCAATTTTGTCAGGATACGGTAGATGCGGTATACGGGCATGTCATGAGAGTTATGTTATGCACGTTAGTTGGGGACGGTGCTCGTGGAAAAAGGCCGCCTTTTTTTTTATTAGGGTAAACACGTATAGTTATATGGTAGTCGCTCTTTAGCAAGGTTCTATAGCTTCAAGAAGAGTGAAGTGCAAAAGGTGCTAGTTGCCCAAGCCCAAGTACTGCTAAAACTACGTGGAGATCACTTTTGGTTTAATTTAGGACCAAACGTCAATTTCAGGCTTCCAAGTTAAACCCCAAGGTTTAAGTTAGATCGGCAAAAGTTTTAGTTAAACTGCCGGTTTATATTAGTGTGCTGGAGGTCTTTCCTAAACTTTTGAATGGCATACCGTAAACCCAACCATACAAATTCTTGTACCACAGGGCAAAATCTCGTCCACAACGTTGTGTACTGTGCCCTGCATAACCTACTAAATTTTATCTTTGGGTTACAACTAGTACCGAATTCCGGTGGCGATTTACGGCACCGTCTGCAACCCATGAAGTAGGTGGGGAGCCGTAAAATTCAGATCGTCGCCCACGGCGTCGCAGATAACTGCTGAAATTTTCACAGGACAACTTCCCCAGGCACTTTTGTCATCAATCAATGGTCCGAAAACCTAAACTTGTGTTGGAAGTGCCTTCACGTAAACAATTAACCATAGTATTCAATTTAAATTACTGAGATATTGGTGCTGGTTGCAGCTAATTTTAAATAAACTCAAGAGATGCTAAACGAGAGAATACAGTACCGCTTAATTCCTGCAACTATTAACTACACTTTGGATAAGGCTTAGACACAAATTACTCGCCATGTATAGGAATTTCTTTATTTCTGTAGATGCATTCGGAACCTGTGGGGAGAATATTAAAGTAATTTAAGCGTAAACAGATGTAATTTTGGTTTTATTTCGTAGCCACTCTGCTACTTCAATTTGTTTTCAATGCTGCTTTTGCTATTGAATTTTTATTATAAAGCGGTGCAATAATGGAAATTGTAATTATTTCAAGGGTTGAGATTCTAATTTCACTTGATGAAAATTCATATGCCAGTAGCCTATTCAAGTATTTCCAAGCCAACTCTTTTCCCATTATCTCGACCTCCGGCTACAACGGGACCCCAACAGTTTTACTGTTTCTTTTTTTTAACACCTTTTTTGAACCGTTACTTCTGCCATGCATACATATTTGTATATGGAGAGTTTAGAAGCTAAAAGAGGGATAATAGATGCGGATGTGATATATAGGGTTCGGCAAAGTAGAAAAGTGTAGTAGTTCCTAACAGGCGGGTTCAAACTCCCAATTTTGAATCCGTTGCGCAGAAATGTCGGCAGGAACAAAGTAAGAGTTGTTTGTAAATCTGGCCTTTTTACCGGGTTTATGTCATTTTTTTTAATTACCTCCCAACCCACTCAAATGAACTAAAAATTAGAACGGAATGAAGTCCTGGGTAGTGGCCCTAGACCAAACATGGGAATGGCGACGAGGAAGAGGAATGTTTTACCTTGACAAAATGAAGCGAAACCGAAAACGGAAAAAAAGATAACGACGGTGTTTTTGCAGCAAATGCGGCACATCCTTTGTTTTTTCTTTTTTCTTTTTTCTTTTTCTTTTTTTCTTTTGAGGAGGTGGAAAAGAGGAACAGGCAGTACATGTAGAGTACGTGAGATGAGGGTATAAATACTTCTCGCGAGATGCAAAACATGATCGTAACCTACGTAATTCTAGATACGTTAGGAAATACCAATTCTAAACCTCTATGTTTGTGCACGAAAGAAAAAAAATCAAGAAAAATCGGTGACCAAAATGTGCATCCTACAATACCGGTACTCAAAAGGATTGGGATTGGAAAACAGCGCGGTATACAAAGAGAGAATAAAGAAGAAATGGGGGAAAAAGGAAAGGAAGGGGGAGGAGAAGAAAAAAAAAAAAAAAGGAGAGAAAAGGAGAGAAAGAGATGGAAAGGAAAAAGAAAGAAAGGAAAATAAAAACAAAGTCTTCTCTTATTCACCCACCCACCCATTTATTTATTTTATTTATTTATTTTTCTTTCCTGACGCTTGCTCTTTTCACCGCACGCAATCTTATCCTCAGCTGGTAAACATAACATAGAATTATTCTATAGACCGCCATATGTTGCAGAATCTACGCCGCAAGTTCTCCCTACTCATTTTTTACGTTTCGAACGAACGCGGTGGACGCATTGGGAGATTCAGTGACGAAAACAGGTATTGAATTTGGTAGATCCCATAGCGTGCCAAGCGTTCTGAATTTAACACTTTTTGGTATGTTTCAACTTTGCAAAATCGCAAGGAAAAACCCATTCCCCGAAAGCAATAAGTGGGGCCGATCACCAGACTTGCTTTTAATGACATTTTGCTTGAATACTATCTGAGGGTAGTCGACCCTATACATTGAATATGGTGCAGGAATATCAAATCTAGGATTCCCTTGAATAATTTCCGGAATGAGATAGTGGAGGGTAATTTTGATTCCAAACCGTCTTCTATTAGTTACATCTTGGCGTTACATGTAATCTTCCAACAACTTAGTCATAAGTACAACTACACATTCGTAATGCCTGTGAATCTAGCTAAATTTCTCGAAATTGTTATTTATTCTGTGATTTACTTCAAATTATTCGGTACCACTCTCCTCTTTTTTTCAGACCCACTGGCGCAATAACTCATGAAAAAAAGACTTTACCCTTATTCAGGGGCATGCACGCCGGGAAGCCGGTTATTACTTCCGTGCACGTATGTAGAAGCTATAAATAATATATCTTTACACACACGTTACTTTCGAGTACTTTCTTACGCATGAGTTACTACGTTACTCCATGAAAAAAAAAAAAAAAAAAAAAGGATTTTTTTTTTTTTTTTTTTTTTTTTTT